>JANEHK010000064.1:3689537-3716463 GCA_025960845.1 Tachycineta bicolor
AAAAAAAAAAAAAAAAAATTAAATTTGCACAGCATTATTACTACTTTCAGATGCCTGGAACAAAGTCCCTGTTTTAGGTTGTTGTCATAGATGGGAGGACTTTGAGGATATCTTTTGGCTTGCTTGGAGTAAAGATAGTGGAAAAAAAAAGAAACTGCTGCTTTCACAGAGAAAATGGAAATGTAGAGATTTTTATGCTGAACAGCAAATATTAATTCTACTTAATTTGTGTTGTGTTATCCATAGTACAGCTTTTTTAATAGGTGTCCACACAGCTTTTCACAGGAAAGTACAAGTGCCTACAAGGCCATGAAATACCCTGTCAACTAAACACATGACACAAAATGTGTTCTATATTTGAAAAATACATATACACAAAAGTAATTAATGCATAACTTAAGGCAGAAAATTAAACCATAAAGATATCAGTGCTTGACTTTCCTATATTCCTTGGAGAACAGTCCATGGTAACTCAAGAACAATTATTTTTAGGATATATACTACCATAACAAAAGCACATGCGCTAAAACCTTTGAAGCAGGAACTTTAAGGCTGTCCTTTTTTTTTAAAATAAGTCACTTGTTGATTGCACAGATACCAAATTAAGGCTTTGGTTGGGCTTATAGAGGTATAACCTCTAGCTTGAAAACTGAATGCTGGGCAATTAGAATTGCTTCATAGCCCTTTGCTTTGCTGACATCAACCCCTTCCCTTGGGAGACAGAGAAAATTAAATTAATACTTTTGAAGAGTTATGGAGCTCTTCTAAAGAGAAGCTATAATACAGTAAGTGTACAATATAATTAATATAAACACAACAGGACTTCTTTCACCTAAAGGCTAAAATTAGACAGCAGTAATGAAAGAAATACATTGTTCAGAGAAAATGAGTTGGTAGTCATTCATAATACATACACTCCCTAAATTGTCCTTTAATAGGATTTAGGTGGTTCTAGGAAATACACAGCAGGATTTTTTTAATGGGCTGCCTTTTTTTTTTTTTTTTTCCTCCTGGAATTTAAGTTTTAATTATCGTTTTGCAGCTTTCAAGTTTAGGGAAGAATGAAAAACCTCAAACCAGGTCACTCATGTAGATGCTTTGTGATTGCTGTGGGTTGACCCAGGTCAGCAGCTAAGCAGCCATAGAGCCACTTCTTCTTGGAGGGTACAAACCCATGGGACAAGCAAAGACCATTTAATAAGAATGAAGGGCTGGTTGTTTGTTTGTTTTTTAAAAAGTGATACAAAAATAATCACTCACCACTGGTCCTTAGCAGACATGCCCAGGCAATCTCTGAGCAATGGCAGTTGTGGCAAGAGCAGCCCTCTGGTCTTACCCATGAACATGTTGTATGGTTTGGAATATCTCTTGGCAAGAGGCTTAAGCCTGTTTGCTCAAATTTTTTTGTTTTCCCAACCACCATTTCAAATAACAATTGAGCCTACAAAGGTGTCTTCCTCCTAGTCTAAAGATTCTTAACAGATACCACATCTAGAAATCAAAATGTGCCTATAGAGAACCTAAACATTGAAGGTTAGAAATACTTCTTGTCTAGGGTTTAATTCGCACTACTAAAATCTGAATTCTCACTATTGAAATCTGCATTTTGAATGCAACACAGTGTAGTGGAGGTTAAAATGACAATTTGATACACAGCTACTGAAGGCAGCATATGCCTAAAATTATTCTGAAAACTGGCATCAAGGAAAAGCACGTGTGAGGGGGATGATGGTGTTGCACAGCATCAGAAGGCTGCTCAAACAGCTACTTATAATGGCATTAATCAATCTTAATGAAGATGAATCAAGTTAGAATCTTCAGATAATGTAATATAAGATATTTAAGCTTTTTAGAGTTTGCACTAAGATATCTCCTAAATTACTTTTCAGGCTTTTCCTGAAATTCTCATTCTCAGCAGGAAACAAGTGTTTATTACGATTTCCAGAATGCTGCCATTTTCAAAGCTGCCTCCTTCATTTTGCAGTCTTGCGGTAATCACCTGGCTCCACTCAATTAAGCAGAAGATTTTCAGTCAGCTTCAGGTATTTTCCTGAACTTCAGTCAGTGAATAGAGATGGACTTTTATCTTTTGTGCTCATTTCTAAACTTCATTTACAAGTCCTCTGTATTTTGTTTTATGAACTTCAGCAATCTGGTTTTAATGCCAGTAAATATATGGCAAGTGTAACATAAAAACTGTTCACCATTCCTTACTAAAATGTTGGGGAGGGGAGAGTTTATTTGTATATGAAATTCTTAGAAACATGTGGTTTAGTAGATTAGAAAGACGTTTTGGGAAAAACTCAAGCGGTTCTAAAAATAGTAGTGTACTATTTCAAATACTGAAAATGTTAGTTGTGCTTTATTTTGTTATTTATTTAGACCATAGTTTAAAAGTATTTGTAAAACAAGCCACATATTTTACAATCATGCTTAATTTAGATTAATTAATTTCCATTGAGAGTAAATTTATTCCTAGCTAATTCTCTAACATCCATTCCACTTTCAGAAAAACTTAATCTGATACAGGCAAAAACCCCACAGTTACTGTTCTCATTATGTTAGTCTTTGCAGTGGCTCCATATGATGTTTCTGTGGATAAACTGTTAAAACAGATTTCCCACCCAAATCCAAACAAACATGAGTTTCCTAATACTGTTCTCATGTCTTTCCCAAGGAAACATTTTATTCTCGGACAGAAAAAGCTTGAGAGACATGGCTTATGCTCTTCCAACAACCACACAGAATGATCACAGGGCTTAAATAAAAACAAATTTAAAAAACAACACATTTTTATCATTTTTTGGGTATGAATATCAAGTATTCAATACACTTTTCATCCACTAATAAAATAACCCCCAAAACACAAAGAAATTCAAGGCAAAAAAAGTGATGAGTGCAGAGAAATTCAGTACAGCTGTGACAGAATTGTCAGCTTGACTCTAATGAATCATTTAGCTATAGGAACATATTTGGACTATATTTTCTTATGGTGAAGATATGACATGCAAATAAGTGTCAGCCAGTGGTAGCAATCCCCTCACCACACTGGACACTTTAGAGCAAGTTCACAAATACCAACTATTATAATTTCTGTGACTGATATTGAAATGCTGTGAAGATCTAGGTAGCCTTTAAAATTTAAGTGAGGGACATATGAATACCTATTCTGCAAGACAGTCTGGAGAAGTCAGGTCACCTCATCCTTGCTCTGTGGCAAGCAGGAAAGTGTTGAGGATCACCTTGGCTTCAAACCAAGATCTGTGAGACTGATACTGCTATTTGTCTTATGGAAGAGAATATGTAGCACTCACTTCCACGGTTGGCAAATCTGAGATGGAACAGTAGTTGCACTTATAATTTCAGATGAAAGGAAAGAATGAAATGTCACCATTGTCTAAAAGAAAAATAAATCTTAAATTAGATCTGCTTGTGACAATTCTGCCTCCAAAATATGGGAGCATCTGACAGAAAATCAGCTTCCACGATGCAAGTGATATGTCCTCAACAACAGCTTTGCCAAGAAACAAGGTAGCCCCTTGTTTTTCCACTGTATCCCTTAGTCTTTGTAGCTTTTTCCAGTATTAGCGACTGGCAAAGTTTAAGAGGGAACCCAGTTAATTTGTTTGGCAACAAAGATCTTGTACTTATACATGGGTATCTGCTAGTTCATACTGCCTGAAGCAATGTGAAAGAACTAGATTAAAAAGTCTGCTGATAGAAACACTGGCAAAGACAGCACACATACTAGTTCAGCCTTAAAAAAGATCTTCAGAGAAGAAAGCAATTATGAACAGGAGTTGACAAAGTTTTGGAAATAAAACTCTGCATGAAAAATTTAGTGCAGTTATAATTAATGACATTTATCTACCAGTCACAAAGCCGTCCCAAACATTCTTTATGACAAGATCCTTATATTAAAATCTCTTGGGTGATACTATGTGCTAGACTCCATGCATGCTCATAGCAAGACAACTTCAAGCTTCTAGAAGCTATTCTGTTCTTGAAGATATTGAGGCTCTTCCTCAAATTTGGGAAGAAGAGTTTTAGTGAGAATGGGAAAAACACCTTTGAACAGAGTTGCAAACCAAACAGATCTGCGGAGACAGTGCAAGCTTAGGTATATAGAAATGGTCACATGGTCCAGGAGTGGAAGTGCTGCCTTTTAGCAACAATAGGAAAAAAAGAAAAAACGCTTCTTCTGGATTTTTTTTTCCTAATTCTACCTATAACACGTTTGCTTAAGTTGCAATAGTAAGAACTCTGGCTTTTCATTTTCTTTTCAAATGTCTGAGGGATTATTTTATAGGAGTTCTTTGTTTCTTTCTTTTCTTCTTTTTTTCATGTAAATACTCCCTATGCCAGGATGTTGTCGGTTGCCACGAAATTCTGCTCATTACACTGATTGCCATATATGTTAAGCTGCTTTTTGTTTTTCATTGAGTCATCCTCACAGATTAGTTATATGATGTAGCACATTCACATAAAATCTCTTGTTACCACAATGAACAAGTTTTATTTACAGTCAAGACATATAGGGTTTTTTTTCAGTAAATTTATGATTTTCAAATGGCCAGTTATGAGCTCTAATGAGTTTTTCTTCCAGATAAATCCACTAATAAAACTGTCAGTTTACAATATTTAATCTGAAAGACAAATCATAGACCACAAGCAAGTCTTCAAATTAACTACCAGGATTATGTACTTAAACTAGCCCTGTCTTGACACTTCATTAAAGAGTAGTGATTACTCATTTAGAGGAAATAATGAAATATTTTAATGTCAGGAGAGCAAATCCAAGCAAGTCATTGGATTAAGGGGGTGAATTAACAAAGAGATGAAAAAATCATAAGGATCAAAAAGATAGCATGGTTCTGTTTCTGGAAAGGGAAAGTAAGGAAGTTTATGCATTGGGAGGATGTCCTGGTTTAGGGACAAATTTGGGAGAAAACCCCTGAATAGGATCCCTCCGGGAAGCAAACCCAAGTGGCCTCTCCCTCCAACCGGTGTGGTAAAAAACTTCCTTGGAGAAAAGTGGAAAAAACTATTTTACTAAACAAAAGAATGATTAATATGAAACAATAAAACCTCTCGTTCTGGAGTGAGATGGCAAATTGAGAAAGTCCTTGCCGTGGGTGGAGCTCAGCTCTCTCTCAGTCTCTCCTCAGTCCCAGTCCCTCCGGTGCTGCTGGAAAATGCCGAGCTCCAGGCCCCGGTGGGCCGCAGGTGCAGCCCCCAGTGCTCCCCTGGCTTTTCTGTCCAGAGCAGGTTTAAACAGTTCCAAGAAAAAGGAAAGAAAAAAAAAAAAACAGTCCAGGGTACTTCTCTGCCCTAGCTAGCTGAAACTAACTAAAAGCAAAAAGATCTCTGTCCTGCAGTGTCTCCAAGCCTCCGCCGAACACCGTCCGCAGAAGAATGTGGAGGAGTCAGGCAGTTTTCTCAAAACAAACTCTGCACTTCTCCTTGCTCTTAGAACCAGTCTTAAAGGGCACAGGACTCAATATACAGCACAAACAGAACAGATGACTGAGGATACAAGCACATAAAGTCACCCTAGGACAGAAGGGAAAAAGTAAATGATCAGTATTCTTACACTGAGAGACACTTGTTGCCCCTGAAATTGAAGTCTGCAGTGCACCTGGAGCTGGAAGCTCCCGCCAAGCCACTGCATCTTTACACTCAATGATGGAAACTGTCACCCCGGTATTTAGCCACAAAGAGCCCCATAAAATTTGTCTTCTTCACTGATGTGCCTCCTGCAGGAGAAAAACTGCCCCCTCTGATTAAGAATGAAGATCACCAGGTATGTATGAACTCTGGTGGGTTTTGTGAGCTCTGGGTATGCCCTCCAGCAAAAAAAGACTTAAGGGTTGGACAGTCCCCAAGAGAGCCTCTTTACCTAGAATCACAGGATAAGCTGAGTTGATAAGGACCCACAAGGATCGCCAAGTCCAGCTCCTGCCGCTGCACAGGACCACCCCGAAGAGCCACACCCTGTGCACAAGAGTATGGTCCAAATTCCTCCACTGGGAAAAATCAGAAAATCACAGTTTCTTTCAATATCTCTAGTCAGATGCAGATGTTCTTAATTGTATGCCTGGGTTACACAACAAAGAGGTGTATCTACTGGAGCAGGATCTGTTATAAGAAGACTAAGGGGAGTAGTTTTAAAATGGAGGAGAGTCAATAGAAAGTAGGTATAAATAAGTTTTTTTACAATGAGGGCAGCAAAACACTGGCATAGGCTGCCCAGAGAGTTAGTGGCTGCCTCATCCCTGGACACAAACAAGGCTGGGCTGGATGGGGCTCTGAGCAACCCAATCTCATTGAGAGTAATCTCTGTTTATTGGATAGGAAGGACTGGATGAACATTAAAAGTCCCTTCTAGCCACAATTACTCTATGATAATATAAATCCTTACACCCATATATCTCTGTGGAGTCCAGTCTAGAGAAGCTCTTTGCAGGTCAGGATTCAGGCACAAAATTGAATCAAAGTGTCTCACAAAGAAGACATTAATAATTTGTCCTTTGATGTAAGAACCTCTGGCATGCAACTGAATCATCCTCACAAGTTCTAATATTTTGCTCCAGCAACACTGAAGGGTGAGCATCAATGATACACCAGTTTCCCTGTATTAGGGCAGATATCCAGCTGGCAGACACAAGATTCACAAGAAAATTGTGTAGTCCTGTGGGAAGACAGATAGAGATAGTGCTAAAGGCAATCTTGCACCCCATGCATTGCAGCTGTGTTAATTATCAAAGAATGGGAACAGCCTTGCCCTCACAGCTATGGGTGTGATAACAGAGTGAATTAGCTGGCAGAAGAGTCAGTTGGAGTTTGCTGGCTGTGCTGTGAAGAGGAAGAGGTCACGTGAAGCACAGAAAGGGTAAGATGCCATATGAGAGACAGTCAGGTTTAGGCAGCTGTGCTAGGGACTGGAAAGAATGAGCGGCAAATGCAGAAGGAAGGCAGAAGAAGGAGAGAAAGAGCCAGAGATGTGTGGAGCTACTAATGGGACTGCAACATAGAAAAGGTATGAAAGACTTTCAGATAACAAGGTTATCTAAATGCTTGGAGCCCTCTGAAGTTTTTAAAGGAGCACTCTCGAGTGCTGTGGCCATCTTGATGACAACACAGTCCTGCTTAAGGTGGATATTTCGAAGCCCTTGACTGAAGTGCCTCTGTAGCACAGAACACATAAGTTAAGCTCCCAGTACTGTCACTTGACCCCCACTACTGAATGTTGAGCTTCCTTTCAAATCCCAGAGCTTCATGATCTTCAGCAAAGTAACTTTATTCTACTGAGAGGTAGACCAGAACACGTCAGAGCTGCCTGCAGTGGGGAAGAGATGAGCATGTCACTGTGCAGTGGAAAGTCCTCAATCAACCAAAATCTGGTAAAAGTGGAAATGATGGCAGAAGAGGGTAGGAATCTGGGGATGTAGTGATAGATTTTGAGGCAGGATAGAATGTTCAGTTAAGTACTTGTGAACTCATTGGTTTTGGTAAACAGGCTGGAGAAGCAGTGATGGGACTCTAGAGTTTTACTGAGGGTGAGACTATGGCAGCACAAAGAAAAAGTGCTGTAGTGGCACTACCACATCATTGGGGAAGGAAAAATTCAGGAGAGAACAGGCAACTAGTAACTTTGGAGCTAGTTAATTGCATAATAACTTGATAGTCTGTGTCTCTGGGCAGATTTGTTCTGTTCATTTCATGCAGAGATGCACTGACACATCTGAAACGCAAAAATATTTTATGCATCTGGAAGTGTCATATCACATCAAGCTGTGCATTAGCAGAGCAGTTCATCTGGCAAAAGCACAAAAAATATATCCTTGTCCTAACACACATAAAAGAAAGGGAATAGCAACCTATTTAAAGAGCTGATCAGTGCAGCTCAATAAACTGCAATTGGGAGCTGGAAACTAAATATTTGAAGTAAGAGATTCTCTTCCAATTTGCATTGATATAACAGACCTGAGTCAAAGAGAACCACATTTTGGCTCATCATTTTTATGCCTCCAGCTTCCGCTTTTCATTCTGTATTTAAAGAGCTTTTTAAGTTAACAGGCCAATACTTATTCCAAATGAAGGGTCTCCTCTTGAAACTTTGACCAAATTGGGAGAGGAGAGGAGCTACTTTGTCTTAGATCTATAGGGTTTCAGTCACACAGAGATCCTAAGCACAAAGGAATTTTTTTGCTGCTCCTAAGGGAAATTAATAAAACACAAAGAATTTCATATTTCAAAGCAGATGGAAGGAATCTTTGGGGTTTGGCTTATAGGAAAGGGTCAAGTAAATGAGAAGACGAGAAAGGAAGATTATGTGTGGGTGATGGACCTTTTCTCACTACCACATTTCAGAATGAAAAATTTTGAACCTTCTCCCTGTTTTGGGTGCTTACAAAAATCTCTGACTTTGCACTGTGAAGGACTGCTTTTATGCAAAGGTTTCTACTCTGGAAAGATCAATTTTGTCTGAGAAGGAAACTATAATGATATCGGGGAGAGAATCTGAGTTTTGATTAAACAATTCTAAAGTAAAACTCTCCCCAGAGAAATGGCACAAAGGAAAATCAAGAAGAACCTGAGAACCACTTAAAAACAGTCTAGTGGGATGGTTGTCACAAATGACATAATTATTACAGAGCAGCCAAGTGCAAGAAGTAACAGAGGAAAGCTGAAGTTTGAATTTATTGCAAGAATTTTTCTCTGCTTCTTCCACTTTGCCCCATGCTACCACATGTGGAAGAAAAAGACATTTTCAATCCCTTTTCAAAGGTGCTCCAGCTGGTGCTCAGTTCTAGCTGTTACAGAATGCTGCTGTTGGGGGCTCCTTTGCAGGAGTTTAAATTCCCCAGCATTCAGGTGGTTTTAGATTCCTGGCCCTCTGCAAAGCTCTGAGCCAAACGCAGGAAAAGACGGAGTCTTCAAGGTTACATGCTTCGTTTATTAGTTCTTATCTTAAAATTTTCTCAGTGTCCAAAAGATGTTTGCCGCGGTTCGGACAGCTGGTGACTCCCCTTGTCTCTGGGCTGTCCTTATCTTTTATACTAATTGCTATGTATTCTCTATTTACTATTTCTTACCAATGTCTATCACTATTACTAAAAAGGTCATCTTTACTCTGACCCAATCCTCACAAACTACTTTGTGCCAACATCACTGCAGAAATGGAGTGAGGGAACAAGGAGACAATGCCCCAAATTCTCCATCTTGCCCCATTCACTTCAATGCCAAAAATCCCAAACCCACTGTTTTTTCAGCCTGTGATATACTAAACTACAATCTTTCACACTCTTGTGGCCTGCAATGCTTCCTGCAGAGCAAGAAGCCTCTCCCATGGACTGAAATCAAATCCAGTGTCTCTCTGAGCTCTGGGCTGGGGTCCCAGACCCCCCTGCCCAGGTCTCTGACCCTCCAGGGCAACCAAAGGAATGCCCTGGACTCCGATATGTTGCTAGCCCCATAAACGGGCAAGTGGACAATTTATGCTGCCACTTTGCTGAGCAAACAGCTAAATTGTGCGTTATCATTTATTTCATACAACATGTCTCAAAATTTGCGTGTGAGGGGGTGGTTTCTGACATGACACAAAGTTAATAAGAATTTGGGAGCAGGAGAAAACCAGAAATTGGTGACAATAATAATCTGGAAACAATACCAACTATTTAAAGAAGGTTGAAAGCATTTTAAAATAAATCTCTTCCAAGGGGGGGAAAAAGCAAAACAAAACAAAACAAAACAAACAAAAAAAAAAACCAAAAAAAAAAAAAAAAACCAAACCAAAAAAAAAAAAAAACCCAAAAAACAAAAGACAAAAAAAACCCCACAAAAAACAAACAAAACCCCCCCCCCAAAAAACAAACAAAAAAACCCCAAACCAAAACAAAACAAAAAAACAAACAAACAAAAAAAACCCAAAACAAAAACAAACGAAACAAACCACATTTGTCAGGGCATAGAAAAGTTAAAATCAGTAAGACAGCAAAGCCAAAAGAAAATTAAAAACTTAAAGTTATCAACTTGTATGTTGAAAATTTTAACAATGGTCCATAACATGGAAATTTAGCAGTGAGTCCTCTTTGACTATTTGAGGAGTTACAAAACAGTGCAAATTTTGATTATGTGTCAAGGAGGTTGATTTTTTAATTTTCCTCTGAATGATCAAAATGATGGTCCTGGCAGTGTCTCTCTCAGAGCCCCAGCTCCATTTTTGCCTCGGCTAGCTTGAGAGACAAACCACAGCTGGAAGGATTTTTCCTCAGGGCCCTAAAGATCCCAGAGCAGCTGTGAACCTTTTCCTTTAGAGAGAACAGGAACCTGCTGATGGCAAAAGGAAAGGGTCTGCACTTGGCCCAGGGGGAATCAGGGCTTTATTCAGTCTTTCCCCTGTGGACCTGCCCCTGCAAGGTCAGAAGCCCAATCTCTGTCCCCAAGCTAAGAGGAATTTCATGTGCTTCTCCTGGTTTATATCCAGGGGAAAGGCTAAACGTGGGGATAAGCCACTACCCAATCAGGGATAAAGTGGGAGTGGAACAGAGTTGGATTACATTCCAGTGTGGGAGAATGGGCGGGGAAAAGGAGCAGGGATAAACCTCAGGATGATACATTTTCCAGGGGAACAAGGGAATACAGAAGAAACCATTACAAAACCTAATATGAACATGAAATACAATATAAACCCAAATAATACACAACAACAATAGGCTATTTGTTTCAAACACAGCAAGAATACTCTCTGGACAAAATCTTGCTGTTTAGAGGAAATATAGTAGCAATAACTGGAAGAGTGAAGAAGGGCAATTCAGCAGAGACTGAGCAGGTGCTCGTCATGATTTGGTGGGCACTGAACCAGGCTGTGGTGATTGAGGTCAAAAGCATTTACCTGCACAGAAGTTTCAGTCAGATATCACTATCATAGATGTTTTGTAGTGCATATGGGTTTAAATCTATTTCTGCAGTAAAAAGAATGAAAATTGTGTATCTTCTACCAGAGCAGATACTGCGTGAGGAAGGAAGCAAAGGAGAGAGAAAGGGAAGAATTAATCCAGACCAACATATCTTTAAGTGCCTGCCCTCAAGTTCATCATTGCAAGGTCTAAAATCCCTGCCCCAATGAAGGTTGTTGGTAGAAAAAGGTCTGCTCCTCCAGGGAATGCTCCTGTGAGGGTAAAGACATAAATCTAGTCCCCAGCACATCCCTGAAAGAAAGCAGAGGAGAATCCCAACTGAGCCCATGGTGTTGTATTTCTCCCCAAAACTAGACAACCGCTGATGGCAAAAGAAAAAGAGTCTGCTCTCTTTCACCAGGTGGGATATTACAGCTTTTATTCTTGAGTCCTGCCCTGCTTGGCTGGAGCCATCCCAATGGCTCCCTGGTACTGGAGAGAGTGAGGCCCTTCGTGTGTCGGGGCTTTTTCCCCAGGGAGCAGGGCCCAGAGGTAGGGCCCAGAGGCACCACCCAAAAAGGGAGAAGTGGGAGGGAACAGAGTTAGGTTACATTTCAGTGTAGGGGATGGGCACTGCCAGCAAGGACAGATCACTTGATACATAGAAAAAACATTACAAATCCAATGAAATATAAACCAAATTAATGCATTACAACATTTTCCCTTTTCTTATTAAATTAAGAAGGAGGAAGGCTCGGTTCGTGGGAGATGCTCAGAGTTCGGACCTTGAGTATCTTTAAAGTTGCAAAAGAAAAATGACCTTTAGTGCAAACAAACTGTCCAGAAAACACTGGAATTTAAGGAATAATGATAATTAGAAGGAGAAGGTTCAGCACTTTCTCCTCCTCCAGGCAGTGCTAGCCGCTTGTGGGCCCTCTGCAGGTGGTTTTGCAGTTTTAGGGATGAAGGGTTTCACCCACTCAGCTGGCACCCACTTGAGATCTGGGGGAGTGGACACATAGGTGTACCCAAGACCCCAGGTGACCTGATCATGAGGACTTTTTGTTTCTCTGGTCACTGGATCCTTTACTATCATATCCGGTGACTTTTGCTGAAAGGCAGAACTGGTTAAAGCAGGATTATTTAGTTCAACATTTACATTTTCTATTTTTTTTTGAAAAATTCCCCTTGGACCTTTGAGACCTCCCACCCCCATTGTCCTGAAAGTTCAGAAATTGCTTCTTTAAAGGGCATTGAGATGCCCAATGTCCAGCCTGATCTCATAGGAGACACGTTGTTCCTCTCTTGGGCGGCGGCCATGGCACAGGCACAGGAGGCACTGTGTCTGCAGCAGCAGCATTTTGTGACAGCTTGACTCTGGAATTGTGGTTTTGATGAGCTTTTATGAAGGGAATCTTCCTGGCACACACCTGGAGCATGTCATGTAAAGCTGGAGCTGGTTCTATAGACAGGCTGAGGACAGCTGCATTGCACTGTTCATCTGCATCAGCCAGAGCCATCTCCTCCAGGACCTGTTCTTGGGCTCCCTCATTCTTAACCTGTAACTTGACAGCTCGGGTTAATCGCTCCACAAATGTTACTAAAAGTTCTGATGAAAGCTGCTTTATTTTACTATAAGGTTGGAAAGACTCACTGGGCTGGGTTGCTAATAGAACTGGCAAATTCTTATTATCAACAGTCATTTCAGGATTTTGCCAAAGCTCCGGAAGGAAATCTTTTTGGAGGTCAAAGGGAACTGTAGTATTCCTTGCTAAATTTGCTTTTAAACGGTTGCAAAAGTACTCTCTTTCATATCCAAATTTGGCCTGAGCTTTGCATAAACCCTGAATTGCTTGTTGGGGGAAGGGGTCCCAGGTACTGTGGACAGCACCCCCTCTTTTTGAGTGTTGATATGTGAAAGGGGTGGCAGAAAAACTGGGATTGCTTCCTGCTTCCAGGTTCCTGGCTCCCCCCCACCCCTCCGGGGCGTGGGAACTGAGTGACTGTCAGTATGTGACAGGGGTAGCTGAAAAGCTGGGATCGCTTCCTGCTTCTGGGTTTCCAGCTCCCCCCCTCCTCCCTCCAGGGCGAGGGAACAGGGACTGTGGGCAGGAAAACCATGGGAACCAGGGTCAGGGAGGGGCTGGAGGCTTGAGTCACACGGGGAGGAGTCGGAAGGTGGAGGTTTGAGGGTAGGGGGCAGTGTCAGAGGAGAGGGCAGTCTGGAGAAGGGAAGGGAAGGGAAGGGAAGGGAAGGGAAGGGAAGGGAAGGGAAGGGAAGGGGTCTGGGGAGAAGAAGGGATTGCGGGAAGGAGGGACAGACAAAGGGAGAGACTCCTCATGGCTTGGGAGCTCTAACGATACATGAGAAAACAACCACAGAGTTAATTTTTTCAGCTGTTTCTTTGAACAATGGGTCTCCTCATCATCCAAGGCACTTAAAATGTGGTAATAGACTCTTCTTGGAGACACAGACAGCCTAGAACCCATTTTTGGCTCAGATTTTGAGTTTCTGTGTCCTCTTTACTGTGACTGAGAAACCAAAAGGAAAAAAAAAAAACACCTCGCTGGAGAGAAAAAGAAGCCAAAAAGGGAACCAGTTTCCTCTTCCACCCCCACCCAGGCTGTCGAAAGACACGTGCTATTAAAGCACTTTGAAGGTTTTTTACTCTGAAAGCAAAAACCTTCCCCAAAAGAGAAAAAAAACCCTTTTTCCCTGAGGAACACCACCTCTGAAAAAGATTTTCCCTTAGAAAACTGAAAGTGGTACTCACCGAAAATCCAGCGTTCCTTTCCTTTCTTTCCCAATCACTCCTTTTGCCTGAGACTGACCCTTTTTGGTGCAAAAAGAGCTTCTAGTCCCATATCCCAGGGTCATCTTTCCACGAACATATGGTCACCTTCACTGGGAGCAGCCTGCCATTTGAGGGGCTTCTTTGCAGCATTCTAATGGGATTTTTGAGTCCAAAGGAGAAAACTGCAGCCCAGGCCCGTAGAATCCTGTGTTTTGGAGACTCCACAGTGAATGCAAAGCCTGATGGGTCTGTCTCTGCGTGTGTGGGCTATGTTTCGTGACTCACATACCTGCATGAGATTCCTCGGCCACGTGCTCCCCAAGTGGTTCTTCCAGCTTTTTGGGAGCCTTTTGTGGCTTCGAGCCACATGTAAGGCACCAGTTGTATTTCTCCACAAGACTAGACAACCGCTGATGGCAAAAATAAAAGAGTCTGCTCTCTTCCACCAGGTGGGATATTATAGCTTTTATTCTCGAGTCCTACCCTGCTTGGCTGGAGCCGTTCTCGATGGCTTACCGGAGCCAGAGAGAGCTCGCCACTCCTGTTGGGGCTTTTTCCCCAGGGGAAGGGCCCAGAGGCAGGGACAAGACACCACCCAATCAGGGAGAAGTGGGAGTGGAACAGAGTTGGGTTACATTTCAGTGTGGGGGATGGGCACTGTGGGGCAAGGACAGATCACGTGATACATAGAAAAAACATTACAAATCCAATGAAATATAAACCAAATTAATGCATTACAACACCATAGGACATTTTCAAATTCAGACTGAGTATCTAAAAACCTGACCATATTACTCGATCCTAGAGCTCTTTTCCAGTGTAAATGATTTGTTGATTTTGCAGCAAGTTAAGCAAGCTGATGATAAGTTTGTTATAGGAACCATACTCTCATTCAGGTGCACAGAGTAAGCACATCCTGAGGTGGAAATCACCTCAAATTAGATTATGATTTAGGATGAAGCTGACTCAGCTGAAGGAACCATAGCATGTTATGAGCTTGATTTTCAAGGAATCATGGCATCGTTATGGCTGGAAAAAGCCTCTAAGACAAGACAATCCAGCTACTGACCCATTACTGTCAAGGCCACCAGCAAAACACATCTACATATCATTTATATACCTCCAAGGATGGTGACTCCAGTACAGCCCTGGGCATCTTTCTCTACTGCTTGACAATCTCTCCATGAAGAATTTTTTCATACCATCCAGTTTAAACCTCACCTGGTGCAGCTTGAGGCAGTCTCCTCTTGTCCTATCACTTATTTCCTGTGGTAAGAGCCTGACCCCCACCTGGCTACAGCTTCCTCTTAAGGATTTGTAGAGGACAATAAGGTCTTCCCAAGCTTCCTTTTCTCCAAGCTAAACAACCCCACCTCCCTCAGTCATTCCTCACGAGACTTGTGCTTCATGGCCTTTCTCGACATGGGTTTAAGCAAAACACCCTGCTTTTCTCTGTGCAGAAGCTGCATGGTCTCAGCTCTCCTATGGCTTGCTGAACACAGGGCTAAACACTGAGAACAACCTGACACAAAGGGAGAAACCATCATTAGAAAAATGCTATCATGCTTCAGTGCAGAAACTGACAGGAAACCTGAGAAGAAGCATACCCAGAGGAAAAATGTCCTTGTCAGAAAAAAAACCCCAACAACTACATGGCTACCCAGGGCTGGCCACTCTTTTTGGCCAGAGTGTTTCCACAGCAATGGCATACTCAGGCACAAACGAGACATATTAAATGGTTCTGCATTATAATTGAGAGTGCTTCGGTGAGGCCACAAATCAAAAGACAATTTCAACCATAGGAAGGGGGGATTTGGAATCACATTCTGCCTATCCCAGAGCTAACACATGGAATGGGAGATTGGTGAATCGGGACAGATGAAATATTATGAAAGGAAGGAGGCAAGGCACCCAGTACGTTTGCTTTGTTCCTCAATACCTTTGGTTTGCTATAAGGTACAAACTGAGCACTTTCCATTGTGATTGTGGCAGCCTTTGCTTTCTGTTTGCTGTTTTTTCTTATTCAAAGAGCAACAAATGAATCTTGTGAAGCCTTTGATGTTCCCTCTGTACTTTAAATAGCTATCACTTAATCTGTGATACACACATGGGATGCTTTGTTATGCATACTGAATTGTACTGCTTCTCTGAGGAAAGATGAATCTGAGGGTTGCCACTAAAACCATATCCAGCCTGAAAATGGCAAGATTTTTCTCTACAAAACACACCAGAGCAGGGTATAGAAGGGTTCTAGCCTTTTTTCAGTCATTATTTTACTTTCCTAATTCCACAAAAGTCTTGACTGAAGTAATTTAAAATATAAATGTTTGAGAGTATTTTCTTACGATAAGGAAAAAAAAAAATCACTAAGTTTGTACACCTAGGTAGTACACTACACATCTTTATTTTCCATGGTATGCTAGTGAACTCGTTCACTGGCAAAAGTTTACAAGAAAACAGGATCTTTTATCTTTTAAAAAAATCAGGACCTCAAATTCTGAACATACAACTGCAGGAATTTCTGCAGTCAAATGTCAGAAGCATCCAGCATTCACTGAAAATGATCTGGTCTCAGTATGAATATCAAAGACTGGAACTAAGCTGTCCATAAATCCTATCCACAAATAATTCATTGTGTTGTTCTGAATAACTAAATACAGTATAAACAGGGCCTTAGTGAAGCACACAGAATTTCTAATGCATTGTTTTTAAAAACAATACTGTAAATTAATTGAGCACAAATGCAAGAATTTTTTAAATACCACTTTTTTTTTTTTTTTTTCCTTTCTTTGTGATAAAGACCATGGTCACCTAGACAGTAGGAATTTTTCTCAAGTCAACATTTAGCTCAAGATATTCCTATTTACCAAGATACTTGCCCCTGTGAACTTGTAGCCTGTAATCTTTTCCCAGGAGCTTCCCTTTGTCCTCCAGACAGCATACTAGCCCACATCTGGAGGTGGCCAGCCCTGAGGAGTCTGGTGCAGGAGGGAGGCAAATGTTCTGCACAAGCCCAACTGGCTTTTTCCATCCTCTCAACACTTGCAGGTCTCAGGTTTCTGCAGCTGCATCACAAACCAGAGAGCATGTGAAGACCCTGAATATTTTGTGCCATGGAGTCTCAAATGTCACCTCATTTAACTGTATAAGGAACAACTTTAAAACCTGATGGCTGCTGGTTGTACTCAGCCCTTCTCTTAGCCTATAGATTACTTACAAGGCAGGGTTTTTATAATGAGGGTGGTTAAAGAATGGCACAGGTTGCCCAGAAAAGTGGTAGGTGCCCCATTCCTGGAAATGGAACTCAGAGCAACCTGATTTACTGGAAGATGACCCTGCCTATGGCATGGCAGCAGGGGTAAAACTGATTGGCCTTTAAAGTACCTTCCAACCTAAACTATTCTGTGTAAATTCTATTGTTCTTATCTTAGAACAACCAAGCAATCCCAGAAATGTCATTATGTCTGTTTTCATCCCAGCATACATGGCTGTGGATATGCTGTGTTGAAATGCTTGACGTCCCTGTCCACAGTGTGATGAATGGTTCACTATTTTCACTTTAGAATTGCCAGGGTGAACAGCTTTATGAGGATAATACATCAGATAGGAAAAAAATACTCACCACACCCCCACAGATCCATAGAATCATGGAATAGACTGGTTATTGTTCAGCTTAGACACAGCACATGCTCTTTACACTTGTGGCAGACTCACACTCAGAACCTTTTAAGTCCACTAATATTACTGTCTTTGTCTTGGTTTTGAAAGACAGTTGTCTGCCAAGGAAAACTAGAACCTCCCTTGGAATGGAGAATGTAAACCCCTTTCCCTCTAAATTATTATAATTTTACAATTAGGGACTTTCAGGCAGAGATATGGAAATAGAGTAACAGTCCTTTACTAGGAATATTTTAAAAAAGGAAAATACAAATGTAGTAGTAAACAAAACAAAACAACAAAGAAACAACAACAACAAAAACACCACAAACAAAAAACAGACAAGGAAGCAAACAAAGATCCTGGAAAAACCCTGACAGAGTCAGTGATACGACCTGGCACCCTGGTGGTCAGAGTGTTGGAAGCAGTCCAAATAAGTCCTCCTGGAGTAACACATGTGGTTCTATAGAGTAGAGATGGTCCTGTTAAAATCCAGTGGTGACGAGATGGGTCCAGTCTTCCTCCGGGAATCCAGTGGAAGAAACAGGATACCTTGTGTCCTTCAGTCCCAGTTTTTATCTAGCTAGGAACAGCTGGCTCCTCCCCCAATGGGTGGAGCATCTCACAATGGGATGATGGAATGTGTCATGTCATTGGTGGGCCCTAATGGCCCATTATCAGAAGATGTCCCCCTGGAGGATGGAGGGGTGGTGAAAGAGATAAGAAACACTGTCCCACCTGGTTTGAATGGCTGGGCCATTATCAGAAGGCATCCACCCCTCCTCCCCCCTGGAAGAGTAACAGAATGATAAAACATATCCCAAAAAATAGCTTTCAACAGATGAAATAGAATACTCATTTTTAGGTTACATAATCCAAGACAATCTTCAAATGACAAAATCCACGGATCACTACGAATTGCAGCGGAAAAACAGTGTGTGCTCTTACTTTCTGTAGTTCTTTAGTGGTGTCTTAAAAAACCTATGTACTACAGAAAACATAACCTAAACAGCTTTTAAGAGGAACAGATATGAAAGCTGCATTGAAAATATAACAAAAATTTCCAGGGAACTTAAGTAGGCAGAGCCCTACCCTACCATCCACAGAAATGCAAGAGCAAAAGCAGGTGGAAATCATTGTCAGGGTTCACTTTGACTGGTAACTAATGCTGATCAAAACATGTATCCAGGTGAAATAAGATCACTGGCTGACATTCATGAACATGATGCCCATGCTCGAAGTGAACAACTTGGATTCCTCAGCAAGTACAGCAGCATTTCTGAAAGTGTCATGGTGTCTGTTGTGCTAAAACCAAGTACGTATTACTAAGAGAAAATAAAAAGGAATATGTCCTGAATTCCAAGTGATGACATTTTTTTCTGTAGTGGGATATCAGTTTGGCATAGCTAATAAAAGTGAAGCTTTCTTGAAGAAGTGGAGTCAATGACACACTTCCCTAGGATTAACCAATTACCCATGAGATAACCTATGTAAACATATTGTAGTTAAAAACTTTTTTTTGCCATGAAGAATACTTACTCACGTAATTAATTTGCAGGAGTTAATTCTCATTTTTCCTGGCAATAGGACTAAGCCAAAAAATATGCCCAAAGACATAGAGGACATCTGCAGCTCAGATCTGCAGATCAGTGATCAGGTGTTTTTCATGTACCCAAAGGCACTCTAAACTTGAATTATCATTTCTGTGATGAAAATAGTAGTGAAACAACCCATATCAGACATATCTAGTTACTGAGTGCATTTAACTGCTTCCACACCAACTTTCAGAGGAACTGAGTAGACTTTGAAGTTATTTGGATAGAAAAAGTAGGATTTAGCTATATTTGACTGGAAAAAAAATTATTTTGTTAGTATTGCAATTTGGCAAACTATTTTTCAAATATCTCTCTTTATAGGAGCTTTTAGCAGAGTAGTGTGCAATTTAATTTGAGGAGAAGTTAACCATTCCAGAGAGTAAAATTTCTGCTGTCAAGAGCATGATGACTCAGTGCTTAAATTATTTTATTACAATGATATCCAAATGTGGCAATATATAATGACATTGGGACTTGGGGAAATAAAGCCAAATAAAGGACATCCATGTGCATTGAGTACCTCAAAGGTTTGCAAACTGCTTTTTTGAAGCCACTAATGCACTTTCACGCTGTGGTGATTTAGCAGACGTTCTTAGTGCCTCTGCTATCCACAGAACTTCGAGTATGTCTCTGAGATTTGCTTATTTTGTTAAAGTGAAGGGATGAAATAGGGTTGTCCTGTTGTCTTTAAGGCTGTCCTTATAATATGACTGTGCTATTCCACTGTGTCCTGAGCCTTTGCATCTTCCCATTTTTCACAGATCTTAGTAATGGGCTTTCTTTCTCCTGCAGTACAAATTTGAGAAAGACATTTCAGAGGTGCTCATTTTCAAATGCACTTTATGTCCTGCAAACCTGAGAACTGCCTCCAGTTTGTTATTCCATCTTCAAAATGTTGCTTCTAGCAATGCTATTAGTTGGCTGTCTGTGCCCTGACCAGATGGATCACAACATGTAGCTGGCCTAGTTTAACGATGTATTTTACTCAAAAACATTATGAAATCTGCCACTTTAAGGAGTTTGGTGTATGAATATTGCCAAAACATGGTATCCATGTTCATCTTGTGCATAAAATTAGGAGAATGATATGGTAAATTAAAAGTGAATGAACATCCACTTCTGGTAACTGCTAAGGTGCCTTTAGCAGAGCAATTATCTGATGTTGAAGAGGGAAAATGTAGTTTGTATATGTAGTTTGGAAATAAGAAAATCTCACAACTTTGTGTTCTGCCGTGTCAAATGCTATACTGGCCAGAGACTCAGCTGTACCATCAAAAGTTGATCTCCCTTTGCTCAATGAGAACATTTAACTAAGCTGCAGAAGACCTTGTTCTCATTCCTGAGCTTGTTGTGTACCACGTTATGCTTATCTCCAGGAACTCAAACAATGATGTTTGTCCCTTTGAAGAGCTGTCCTATCTCCCCTGGCTCCCCTTCTCCAACCAAATCTTGTTCTTTCTTATGGCTGTGTTAACAACAACAATTCTTGGTCATTACAAACAATCCTTGTCTGTAAAGGCCAACAGTCCTTGGTTGGCTCCATGGCCCTCCAGCTGTCGGTATTTGAGACTCACACATTACCCCCTTATCTTCTGGAATTCTGCAACACTCAGCTGCTTCAGCTTACTTTGCTGTGAAAGAAATACTCACTCATTTCTCACAGCACAGAAGAAGACCCTCATATTCCAGGTCTTGCTGGCAATGCCGTGAGCACCACGGGTACCAACTCCCAGCAGTTCTTTTTCCACCCTCACTCCTTGAGCTGCTTATCCTAAATGCTTTGAGCCTCCATTCAACCAACTCTTTACTTTCATCCATTGAGCCTTCTAGCAAACAGTATTTTTAAGTCCAATGCCTGATTCTTTTAAAAGACTACTAAAACCACAAGCAGGGTAAGTCTCATTAGAAATGGTATTTTTTGCAAGAGTTTTCTTTCTCAAGTGTGTTGATTTGCAAGCAAGATTTTTCAGAACTCACTCATTGTTTGGGTCCTAGGCAGTGTACATCTTTCAGGAGGTGTGTTAATCCTACTCTTCCAAGAATCCTGGGCCTGAATGAGAGCTTCCATGTACTCATCATTATGTTTATTTCATTCTCTAAATTTACCTGGAATTAAATGCATCTTTGTTAAACATCTGAACTTGCTGGTGAGGCATTATTTACTGATGTCTTTAGCAGCAATGTTAGAATAAGAAGTTCCTGCCTGCACCAATACCTATTTGCTGGTAAGTGATGTTCCACACCACGTGTAGCCCTGTATGTATAAATAATTGTGTCAAAAGAACTGACTGCCAGGCCATAGACTGGTTTGGCCTGAAAAGGACAGAAATTCAACTGTTTTCAGAGAATAGCAGGTTGGTTGTGGCTGGAAGGGACTTCTGCATGTCATCTGGCCCAATCCCCTTGCTCAAGAAGGGACGTCTTGAGCCTGCTCTCCAGGACAATTCCTGGATGGCTTTTCAGTATCTCCAAGGATGGAGAATCTACAACCTCTCTGCACATCTTGTTCCAGCACTAACTTTTAAAACAGGTAGTAGCCAGTTTGATAGCATTAGAATTCTGCTAGTATATCTTTTGGGTAGAAAATGGAAGTACAGAGGAAAAATGTGTGGGTAACTACAAGCACTTGAGGCTGTCTTTGTCACCAAGCTTTCTCAGGCTGTGGGATATGAAGTTTAATCTGCACTCTATTTTTCACTAAGTTCGGTGTAGTTGGAGAAGGAAGCAAAACAGATAGCAAGAAACATACACTTAAACAGAACATCTGAACAGCTGCATTTCATAGCCCTTCATCATAATTTGCTTATCTACATTAGTTCAAGTAGATTCTGCAAGGAATTAATCACAAGCATTTCATATTTTCAGTAGATATGCTTTACTTTAATTTTCAAGAGAGAGATAATTCACTTCCTACTGTTTATGATTTGAGTTTTCTTCGTACTGAGGGCAAAAAAGGAAGACAATGCTATCACCTATTCAGTCAAATAGAAAATCATTCCAAAACTGCCATGAACTAATTTATATGTGGAGAAATAACCAATAGGCAAATTGGTACTTCCACCACTGCATGAATGAAGGACATCTCTCACAGCAGTGTTTATTTTCCATTTAGGTACTGTCATGAGAGACCAGCTTTTGAAAAAACTATGGATAGCTGATGTCCACTGATTGGGAACTTCTCTGACAGGAGGATACTTATTCAGCATTTGAAGCAGATGAGAAATATTTTTACTTCTCTGAGGACTTGGTCTAGTCTGGCCATAAATTCTTCTGCCTAACATATATGAACTTCAAAAAATACAGCTCTTTTAAAACCCTGAAACAGGAACTAATCTTTTGGGAGAACCTTGCTCCCATCCAAGTCAATTAGAAAACAGCTTCAGACTCCAAAAAAGAACTGTAGAATGAACTTCAAGCACATTCCATTTAATATAACAGTACTTTCTTTGCAGGCTGTGCCATTCCCATGGCTGTTCAAACACAAAGGAATTTATTACCCCCTTTTCCTTTATTTTTCACGCAAAGGCAGAAGATGTAATAAAAGATGCATATACATAGAACCTCTCACAGCCTAACAAACATGCACATATACACCCACATTATATACATCACCTTACATACACATATGTCTTAGACAAGACCTGCAGCCACCTGAACAGATGGCAAAGCCACGGGCAACTTTGCATTCAAAAGAAATGGAAGTCAGTAGAAAGCAGAGCAACACTCAGGGGAGTTTTACAGCCTAGAGAGCTTGTCAGTGCCAGAGACAACCTGCACCCACCAGAGAACCAAAGATATCTGCTGCCAGCCATGACAAGGATGTCAGAGATAGCTGGCTAACATGAGGGCCACTGGCTCAGGCAAGTACACAGTTAAAGTTCCACACAGCTTTAGCATGTGTCAGTATTAGGAAATCTGGAAGGCAGTAAAGCCACTCACATCAAGTGAGCATGTTTCAGTGCCTGGTTCACTGAAAGCCTGGGGGATATCAGCTGGCAGGAAATGCTATTGCGCATTTTCAAACTGGAAGGGAAAAGTGCCAGTAGACTTATTTGATTAAAGGTACAAAGACAGCTGAATGCCTCAGACTCCGCCTCACCCTTCACCAGGTGAAGAAACACCAGAGAGTCCCACCACTGGCTCTGACCCCTTCCACTACACCACTCATGGGGGCAGATGGTGGAGGAAAGCTACCAGAATTGTGAAGCTATCACAGGAATATGTTCAGCATTAAAGTAATTTAAAAATCCATAAATGGGTGGGAAACTGTAATCCCACTGCTCACGCTTTTCCTGCAGTGCTAAAAATTTTATTTTAGCATCTTTAAAAAAAAAAAAAAAAAAAAGTGCATTCTCTTCAGGAGTTCACATCAGCCACTCCAGCGGTGGGACTAGAAAGCCACTTTAAAGCCCAGACACGTACAAAAGAATCTGCACAAATGTAACCCATCATCAGCTCAGCTTTGCTTAGAAATGACATTTCAGTGGAGCAGATGTGATAGGTTTCACTGAAGTACATGCTCAGTCCTGCCCCCAGGGTGTTGTGCCTGAGATTATGGACTCATGGAAAAAAATCCTTTTGTCATTGCCTTACATATTTTCTTGCAATGTTTATGCCCAAGAAACAGAAAACAGATGCCATCGAATATCTACTTTTCTCACCCCTCAGAATCCATGTGTGTTTGATAATTAATGGGCCTAGAAAAACCCCCGACATTCAATCCCTGTGCTTGTGAAACAGCAAGATATGGATATGTTTAATGACCTGTGACAGAAGACATTTATATGTAAAGCTCCTTTTCTTAAATGGCAAGAAATAAGGAAGATCCAACTGGAAGACCACTGAAGAGCAGATAAGGAAGAATTTGAGCTTGAGTTGAATCACAACCCTGCAATTTTACAGACCTGGAACATAAAATATAAAAGTAAAATTACTAAATTAATAGAATGGAAAACACTGCTAAAAACACATTTGTAAGAACATACGGCAATAAGGTTTCTCCTATGTTCTTTGTTATAAATGACAGAAAAGCCAGGTGGGAATGAGTAAATAAATTTTAATTTGAACCCATTAAAATCACAAAGCAAAGGGAGGGAACAGCACCTGGAGCTTGATTGGACTCTTGCTCACCAGAGGCTCCACTTAAAAAATGGCATCTGCCTTTTATATCCTGAGATTGCATCATCCTCATTAATATTCATAAGCAGTCCTTATATGTCCTTCTGGCCCCACCCACAGCCTATAGCTTTGCCCATATATATCCACTTGGTTCCTCCCAAGCCTGTCAATCAGTCCTTCCATGCCTTTCATTGGTGGAGCCCTTCTTGTGTCCTAATTGGCGGTGTGATGTGACCTTGCCAGGCCTCCCAGCAACAAGCGTTCCCCCACCCCCTGACATCTCTTACAAGGGGCACATATACTCCCTCCCCCACATGTTTTTACAGTCCTGTAAGCTAGAACTGCCAGGCAGTGACCACAAAATGAGGGGATTATCAAAGGGAGAACAGAAAAGGGTTCAAAACTGTAACAACAGTAACAACAGTAACAGTACTGTAATAAAAGTATATACTCTGAAGGTAATTAAGAACCTGATGCTCAGGGACTCCAATGGAGCTACATGTTGTAAGAATAAGCGATGATATGCCATGACAAGATAATGCTAAAATAACTTGAATTTAATACAGTTTGGCTTTGATTCAGGTTTTCTGTGGAAAACTGTGTGTGCCACAGTCTATCTATGGGATGTTACCCTGGTTTTTCTGAGCTTTCTTATTAGCCTTCTTGAAATTCATAATGGAGTCAGATCTTTTCGTTACTGTACAATATTAGGAGCAGTTTTCTACCTTTCCCATAGATGTAACATAAACAAACCCTTTGTTTCTCATTCTTTATCCTTTGTTAGCATATTTCTAACCTGAAAAACAACTGTAACGGACAGTGGGTCTGGCCACTGAGGATGAGGGGTGGAAACCCAAAAAGCCAATCTTCTCCCAGATCCACAAATGTATAAAAAGTAAAGAATAAACAAGGAGGCCCTTCTTTTTTCCTGCTCGCTCCGCTCTCGAGGTGGTGAGCTGGAATCAGGGGGTTCTCTGCTTTCGAATGATTTGTGTCTGCGTGATTGCTTTGTGTCTCGGCGACAATGGGAATAACTGCTGAATACTGCTCCGTGTCAGCTGTCTGAATCTGCAGGCTGAGAGGCTGGAGACAGCACCTGAGATAACATGGTGAAGGTGACTAATGCACTTAAACTGTGGAAGGGGATGTAGGAAATGAGCCACAAGGGTGAAAATGACACAAAGAAGGATCAGCCCATGTGAAAAATCATAGTAGTTTCAATGAAAGTCATGAAAATAGCTAACAGCTAACACTGTCTCATACCTACCAACTTCCATGAGCTTTATAAAAGCAGGTATGTTGTCAGAGAAACAACAAAACAGACATTTGATTTTCAAAAAGCAACAAGAAGGCCACTTTCAGCACAGTACTGAAACATTTATGATAAGAATTAAAATTTAGGTAGTTTTGCATTCCACATTCTCTTTTCTTCCTGAAATATAAGAAATTGCTCTCATGGATTGAAGAGATTTAAAATGGCTTTAAACAGGGGCATCATCAATGTCTCTTTGCTTACCAGTACAAAATTTTCATCCTCCATTGTTCAATCAGAGTCACTCTGCATATTATTCCTTACATGTGGCAAGACTTAATTAGGAACCATTCAGCTTTTATAGGCATATTGATTCAACACTATCAAACAATCTCAAAAAGTTTAATTAAATTTTAACATAATAAATAAATACATAAATAAATAAAATGCTGGCTATGGGATGGAAGAAAAGAAATCCTGTTGGCTGGGATAACTGGGGAAGAGTCAAAATAACTTTCCTAATGGATTAATTGGTAAGTGTTTGAAACTGGTGAAAATTTGAAGAAGGTGGTTGTAATATCAGAAGAATGCTTAAGCATTATTTTGTCAGAGAAAATTCAGAAGCACTACCACCAACTAAGAGGTTTTCTTGATGTCCTTTTCAGAAAAAAGTGTGGAATGGAAGTGTCAGAATGTGAAAAGTTTGGAAAGTACAGTCAGCACTGGGACATGTCAGTTTTCCCTTGCTTCCCACCTTACATTCTCTCCTCTGAAGAGAAACTGACAGTGGTTCCATGGCAGGACAAGCTCCAGACCCCGGGTCTGCCCAGCATTGTTGAGCTCCACTGAGCTTTAACAATAGTGACAGTCATCAGGGCCTGCAGAAATATCAATAACTTTGTAGAAATGACATGTGCTGAGAGGGCAGGAACAGCAATTGCATTTCCCCCAAGTCATTTACATAACCCTGATAGTCTGAGGCCATGTGATGTAGTGTGTGGCAGAGAAAGCTGTTGAGATGATGCTTTCCTTTTTTCTTCTGATCAAGAGGCTTTTAGGGCTGAGGTTGTGCCAGCAAAGGGTGGTCTTAAATACTTCAAAGGATGAAGATTCATTTGCCATAAAAAAAACATAAAAATAAGTCTTATATATGATGTGAAATTTTTATCCAGTATTGCCCACATATTTAATCTCTCCTGGTTTCTCTTGACATTTTCCAAATTTTGCATTTGTGAATAACGCCTCCCTGTCACAAAGGAAAAAACATGATGAAATCTATCACTGTCAGGAATAGAAGAGCTGAGAATTAAATTTAAAAGCTGCTAAAAACACTAAAAAACAAAAACAAAACAAAAAACAACAAACCAAACCAAAGAACAACAACAAAAAGGCAAGCTAACAAACAAGCAAACAAACAAAAAAACCAGAAAAAACCCCACAAAACCCACACAACATACCCCCCAAAGCAAAAAAAAACAAAACCAAAAACCCACAAAACCAAGAAGGTGCAAAAACCATAAAAAACCAAACAAATAAACAAACAAACAAAACAAGACAAAAAAAAAAAAAAAAGAAAAAGAAAAAAAAAAAAAAAAAAAAAAAAAAAGA
>JANEHK010000064.1:3716563-3790814 GCA_025960845.1 Tachycineta bicolor
AAAAAAAAAAAAAAAAAAAAAAAAAAAGAGGTCACCTGTTGTTTTAAGTAAAAAAAAATTGCAATCTCTGAGGCGTCTGTCTCTCTCAGCCAGCAAGCCAAGACCTCCCTGGCATCCCATCCTTCTCAAATATCACCACTACCAGCTCACCTGGGTGTCAGACCTGTTTCAGTTCAGCAGGAAAGGATGTACACACTCTGAAGCTGCTGAAGATTGCTATGAAATCTGACCTGTTTCTTAATTAACACCATTTGATATGGTTCAGATTGCACAATATAAAAAACCAGAATTCTCAGTATTTCTTTCAGAGCTGAGGCATTTTCTTGTTGCCCTTACAGAGGAATTGAAACTTTTTTATCCAGAGTGGTGCTGAGCACTAGGGAAGACATCAGGCCACGTGCTTTATTGTGGAGGCAATGGGAGATTTGCAAAACTTTTGCTAAGGGATATTTATTTCTCTGAAAGATTCAAACAAAATAGACTAGTGCCAGCAAATCTGACAATTGCTCCTTGTTTCCCGGCAGAAACTGACTCAAACAAACAAACAAAAAACAAACCCCCCCCCCCCAAACAAAAAACAAAAACAAACAACAAAAAAACCCCACCCGAAATCAGTTTAATTGGGAAATAATATTCTTATTCTGCATGCTAGACAGGACTGCTTGTTTTAATTCTTTTGGGCCTAAGTTTTTTAAACTTAAGTACCTTCTTTATATGTACAACCTTGATGTTACGCTTTTGCTCTGTGTTAAAGACAATCATGATTTCTCCTCTTGCTTTCCATCAACTTTGTTAATTATTTTCTTTCATATAAAACTGCATGCAAAACCCTTTTGGTCAAAGTCCAAAATCTGAAAAGGAGTTGTAACTTTCAACTCCTTTAAGGTTTTATCTGCCTTAAAGTGAAATTTGCTTTTTCTTTCATTTTTTTAAGCAAAATGCACCCCACCAAATCTGTTTTTAATTTTGCACTTTGAGATTGAAATGCATCTTGAATGAAAGGCTGAAATTCATGTTAAGATGCCACCTTAACAGTCTAAAGATCTGTATTTGGTTCACAAATTTTCTGTGGGACAAAACTCTTTGTCTCAGTTTCAGTGCTTCACAAAAGGGCATTGCTTCTGACATCAGACAGTGATACAGAGGATGGAAGGGTTGGAGTCTAACAAAGGGCTCAGGGCAGTTCAGATACAGACGGTAGCCGAGCAAGGGAATTTCCAGCACAGGAAAGTTGTAAAAGTTGTACCTCTTTATCACTGACAGGTCTCTTCCTGGAATATCTCTTTGAAAAAAACCAAAAAAACCCCACAACTATTTTTTTAAAATACTGCTGCTGCAGAGGCTGCACTTTGGGATAAATGAATGTTGAATGGCTCTCCAGTTTGTGTTTGTAATTTTTAGTGACAAAATTCAATTAGGATCTGTATATATAAATGCTAAGACACTCAGTCGTGTTTTAGCTTATGTGAATATATAATCCACTTACAGTCTAGATTTAAGAGTCACTCTGCTAAACAACAATGCTTCTTGCCCCACAGGTAACACAAGTGAATACTGCAACCCACAAACATAGGATTAACTTGTTTGGATGCCTTAAACTAAACAGCGCTGGAATGGTGCCCCTTGGAAAAACTTCTCTTCTACGCAGAAAACATTTATTTCAACCTCACCAAATGCTTACATGAAGACAGCTCTCTCAGAAACAAGTTCTGTGCACAGAACTAACACAAATCAAATTACTACTTTGGAGCTAACGAGGACATGCTTAATCTCATCTCTCAGAAGTTTTTCAGCAAGTCATTGTCTTGGTTTGGAAGACAGGTATCTGCTAGGGAGGGGCGGGGTCTCTCTAGGAATGGGGGATTCCAATCCCCTCCCTCCAAGTTATTATAATTTAGAAAATTAAAGGCGCTTTTCAGGCAGAGGTATGGGGATAGGAATAACAGTTCTTTACTAGTATGTATAACAAGGAAAACAAACAACAACAACTACAGCAATAATAACAAACAGAACCAGGAACCTCGAGGGGCTTTGTCTCACAAAGCCCGGGGCAGTCTGATCCCTTGGGACTCAGAGCACCAAGCTGGAAGGTGGCTGGAAGGGCAGCATGTCCCCAGCAGGCAGGGGCGTGCGGGGCTACAGCGTGGCACCAAGAGCAGTGCTGGAGAGGCCACAACTCCCGGGCAGGGCTGGCCCAGCTCCAGCAGGGCAGGAGAAGGGGCTCAGAATTCCTGGGCACACGAGCAGATGATGGTAGATGTCCCAGGACCGGACTTTCTGTTGACAGTGGACTCCTCCCGCAGCAAAGAGCAGTCTGGCCATCCTCTCCGATGCCCAGAGCAAACAGGACCTCCAGCTCCCCCAGCCCTGTCCTTTTCCCTCCCCCAAAAACTCATGTGATCTTCCCCCTCCTGACCTTGCCATGTCTTTTGTGTTGGCCAAGCACTCTCTAAGCACCATACTGAGTCTCTTAGCAACTAACGGGGAAAAATTCTTTAAGACAAAAAGGAACAAACTTAACCCCCAATGGTCATTAAAGAAGTTTTGCTTTTATATATGTAGATATCTCCTAGGAATGACAAGGAAATTACAGCAATAGATTTCCAAGGCTAAAAGTCAGAGTTCCATGCAGAGATAGGAAAAAATATCACCACCTAGAGGGTTTACTTTTTTGAAATTCATCATCTCTGTTAAAAGATGGAAAAAATGAAGAGTAAACAAATGTCATTTTGACTGAAAATTCTGTCTATGTCCTGCTTGATTCCAGTCACATACTAGCTAATGTGATTTGCTTGGATACATGCACCCACTCGTCCTTCATTCAAGAAGCAGTATCCAGGTTATTGCTGAGCAGTGAGAAATCAAAGTATTTCTATTTTTAATGTAAATTTAAACTTTTTAAAGTAAACGAAACTTTTAATTAGGAGGTTTTTCAATGTTTTCCAGAGGAACTATCAGTCTACAGATTTTTCATACAGACCAAGCCTCCTTTTTCCCTCCAAAACTAATGGACAATTTTAATCCCATCTTATTCTATCACAATGCTCATTCATGCATGTGGAGATATTGATAATGCAGCACTGCTGTAGGAAAGCAATAAAGACCTCAGGAATTTTCCCTTCAACCATAAATTCACTTTCATAGTGCAAAAGATGTATTTATCATTTGAAACTAACCAAATCTCCTAAACATAGCCTTTGGCAGTGTTTTCTTGAAGGAAAACACCAGCAGAGCTAAGAGGCCATCATGTTCAGCCTACGCAGCATACGGGCAGTAAGACACAGCAAAGAGATATGAAATCAGCGCAGGGAAAAGGGAGGGTGAGTCCTCTTTCCTCACAATGAATCAATGATATATCTTTGCCTTGCAATACTTTTTATTATGTACTTCCCTAAATTCCTTTTTCAGTTCTCATTCATTCAAGCCTAAATCAAATATTCTGGAGGGAAAAAACAAACAAACAAACAAACAAACAAAACTGTTCTTTCAGGTTTCTGAGTGCAAAGGTGTTTTAGAAGAGCTGGATCAGAAAAAATATATTTTATACACAAAATACTCATCATTTGAAGTGGGGATGATTCTCTGAGAAAAGAGTTTTGTAAAGGAACAGAGTCTACATGCTCTGGATGCCACTATTTTTTTTTCCTTCAAGTAGAAATTTTGCTTTGTAATTTTCCATTTCAAACAATAGTGCACTATGAAAATCATGTTTCAACTACTTATCTCTCTCTCTCTCTCTCTTTTTTTTTTTTTTTTCTTCCCAGTATTGCAGTAGCTGTCATTTTTTTACATTCTTAGCTTTCCCCCAGAGAAGTGATAAGTTTCTAGCCTTTACAACCCTGTGTAAAACTCAATATATCAACAAAACCAGCTTGAAACCCTGGAGGCATAGAGGAATGGAATGATTCTTTTTTAAAAAAGTCATATGTTTGAGTATTTGGTTCACAATATTTAATAACTGGGGATTGTCACTCTTGAAACAACTGAACTAGAACTGATAATCTGAAGTGAGATTTTTAAAAAAGATAACTTTATGCAGTGAATTGTTTAGAAAGCATGCTCCATTAATGCTCTAACTAGCAGTTCAGTGTCACCAAGACACGCAAAGCAATCACACATAGATGAGAAATTTTGCAGGGCAGAGAGGTTCTGTGCCAGCTCAAGGCTGAGTCAGGGCGGAGAGAGAGCCTCCTTGTTTATTTCTTACTTTTTATACATTTGTGGGTCTGGCCAAACATTGGCTTCTGGGGTTAAACACCCCTCAGCCTCAGTGGCTAGACCAACTGTCAGTTACAATTGTTTTCAGGTTAGAAATATGCAAACAAAGGACAGAGAATGAAAAACAAATGATTTGTTTATGTTACATATGTGGGGAAAAGGTAGAAACTGCTCATAATACTGTACAGTAGCTAAAAGATCTGACTCCATTTTTATGAAATTCAAAAGGCTTTAAAAAGCTCAGAAAAACCAGGGTAACAGTTTAGGTCTCTGAGTAGACATCTAGGTAGTTATGTTATGGGCTGTGTGACAGAAGCATGGATACCTGAATAGTAACTTCAAATTTACGAAGGAGTTCCAAAACCATTAGGATTGGAAGATGCTCCACCAGTGTAAGCTTTTACTGAAAGCACTCTCCCAAGTTCCCCATGTCATTTTCATGAAAAAGGGTGAAAATTTTTAGAGTTTTCCCACTGTAAACATTCACCTGAGTTAAGCAGAATAAACAGTATTACTATCTGATGTAATGAGCATTTGTCCAAACAGCAGTGAATAATAAAATGCAGAAAAATTACACACCACAAACACAACTGAACTCAACAGTTCATCATTTGCTCCCAGCTCCGCATTTCTGATGCTGCAAGGAGGCTTCAATGTATTTCAGGTGTTCATAGGTCCCATTTGGTATAGCAGAGTATTCTGCTCCTGCAGGTGCAGGGTGGGATTGCATGGGCAAAAAAGTACAGGCAATTCCTGCTTCTCAGCTGTCATCCCCTCCAAGCACAGGAGAACCTTCAATCTGCTAGTCAGTTTTCCATCGAGCTGCTCTTGGCAGCCTCTTAACATGTAGCTTTAGAGTGGAGGGGAGCAAATCCAGCCTGAACATCTGGGAAGTGCTTCCAAGACCAGTCCTTGGGATTGTACTTGTTTTCAGTATATATTTGTAAGGGTGTTAAAATGCTGGCACATGTTGCCTAGAGAGGCAGTGGATGCCCCATCCCTAGAAACATTTCATGTCAGCTTGTACAGGCCTCTGAGTAACCTCATCTACTTGAAGATGTCCCTGCTCTTGGCAGGGGGACCCAAACCATTCTATGATTCTGTGAAAGGATTCAACTGAAGTTGTTTGATTTTTGTTTTGTAAGATAAATTCCCATTTTAATAATTAATTGCCTTTGTTTCCCCAGCAGTAAAAATAAAGCTGTGCTTCCTCCTCTGATTTCTGCCTTATCCATGACCACCATGCTATGGGTGTGTTCGTCGGCACCAACATGCTCCAGGGAGCTCAGTAGGAACAACCTAAGCTCACTTTAAACCATCCAAGCAAGATAATCACTAGACATGTTTTCCTGTTGCTCTTGGCAATTTTCTGGTCTTGTGGCATAAAATTCTCCTTAAAAATCAGTTGGACCTGGGCATTGGAGAAGAATAGTAACAACAATAATCATAAGGAAAATAATTTTCTTCTCACATTTTTGAACACAGTTGTGTGGCTGCTTCTTCCAAATGAAGCTACTTAGACAAAGGTCTGTATAATTTTTTGCTAAACTTTTGATTAAACATTCATAGCAACCATACAATATGTTGTCCTCTAAATAAAACTGAAGGTGTAGTAAGGAAATTATTTGAGTAAATTTGTTTAATAAGAAAAGGGTTTGTCTCCAGAAGTTTTGTCTAAACATCTATTTCCATGTTCAAAATACCTTGCAATTGTATGTGTAGGAAAACTTCCTACTTTCATGTCTGTAGCTCATAGTTTATGTTTCTACATGATTGATAGATGCATCTGGGCAGGTTTTTGCTATGGGTTTTAAATTAGCAACACTTCTTTGTTGAAGTCTGAGTGAGTCAGCTCTTTCCTTTGTCATTGTTCCTAAAGATTGATGATAGAAATCGAACAAAAAATTGTGGATCACAGAATGACTAGGTTGAAAGAGACTTCCAAGATCATTGAGTCCAACCCATGCCCTAACACCTCAACCAGACTGTGGCACCAAGTGCCATATCCAGTCTTTTTTTAAACACATCCAGGAATAGTGACTCCACCACCTCCCCAGGCAGATCATTCCAGCACTTAATTATCCTTCCCATGAAAAGCATTTCCTAATAAGCAACCTTTATTCCCCTTAGCACAACCTGAGACTGTATCCGCTCATTCTGTCAGTTGTGCCTGGAGAAAGAGACCAAACCCAGCTGACTACAACCACCCTTCAGGAAGTTGTAGAAAGTGATAAGGTCACCTTGGAGTCTCCTTTTCTCCAGGCTGAACTACCCCCACACTCTCAGCTGTTCCTCACAGGCTTTGTGTTCCAAGCCCCTCACCAGCCTTGTTGCCCTCTGGACATGCTCAAGCATCTCAACGTCCTTCCCAAACTGAGGGGCCCAGAACTGGACACAGCACTGGAGGTGTGGCCTCACCAGTGCAGAGTACAGGGGAAGAATGACCTCCCTGGTCCTGCTGGCCACACCATTCCTGATCCAGGCCAGGATGCCACTGGCCCTCTTGGCCACCTGGGCACTCTGCTGGCTCATGTCGACCAGTACTCCCAGATCCCTTTCCATTGAGCACTGTCCAGCCAAATGGTCCCCAGCCTATAACGTTCCAGGGTGCTTTTATTGCCAAAATGCAGGACTCGGCACTTGGACTTATTAAGCTGCATCCTAGTGGACTCCACCTATGTATCCAACTATTCCAGGTCTCTCTGCAGAGCCATCCTATTTTCCAACAGATCAACACACACTCCCAGCTTAGTGTCATCTGCAAATTTACTGATGAAAGATTCAGTTCTCTCATCCATGTCATCAATAAAAATATTGAAAAGAGCTGGCCCCAGCACAGATGCTGAGGGACACCACTGGTGCCTGGCCCCAGCTGGATGCAGCACTATTCACCACCACTCCCTGGGCCCGGCCATCCAGCCAGTTCCTAACCCAGCACAGAGTGCTCCTGTCCAAGCTGTGGACTGACAGCTTATGTAAGAGTATGTTGTGGGAGACAGTGTCAAAGGCCTTGCTGAGTCCAAATAGACAACAGCCACAGCCCTTCCTGCATCCACCAGGCAGGTCACCTGGTCATAAAAGGAGATCAGGTTGGTCAAACATGACCTACCTCTCCTAAACCTGTGTTGTCTGGGTCTCATACCCTGGCCATCCTGTACATTCTGTGTGATGGCACTGCATATAAACTCTTCTATTATCTTACCAGGTACTGAAGTCAGGCTGACTGGTCTATAATTACCAGGTTCCTCCTACCCACCCTTTTTGTGAATGGGTGTCACACTGGCCGGCTTCCAGTCACCTGGAACTTCACCAGTGAGCCAGGACTGTTGCTAAATGATGGAGAGCAACTTCACTAGCTTATCTGCCAGCTCCCTCATCACCCTGGGATGGATCTCATCTGGGCCCATAGATATGAATATCCAAGCATCTCAGCAGTTCTCTGACTGCCTCCTCCTGGATAACAAGGGGACCATTCTGCTTCCTGACACCATCTACCAACCCAGGAGGGCAGTTGTCCTGAGGACATGCTGTCTTCTCACTAAAGACTAAGGCAAAGACAGCATTAAGCACTTCCACTTTCTCCTCATCTGCAGTTACAAAGTTCCTTCCCTCATCCAATAAGGAGCAAAGATTGGTCTTACACTTCCTTTTGCTGTTAATATATTTGTAAAAAAACCCCATTTTTTTATTATCCTTTACAAAAGTTGCTAACTTAAGTTTGAACTGAGCTTTGACCTCCCTAATTTTCTTACTACATGCCCTAGCAATCCACTTAAATACTTCCTGTGAGACCTGACTCTCCTTCCAAAGATGATACATCCTCTTTTTATTCCTAAGTTCCTTCAAAACCTCGTTGCCCATCCAGGCTGGACGTTTGCCTCATCTTTCAGCACACAGGGGCACTCTGTTCCTGTGCTCTCAAGATCTCTGTTTCGAAGCACGCCCACTTTTCCTGGACTCTTTTGTTTAAAGGGCTGCAAGCTGGTAGAAGAAGGAGTCATAGTCTTTTTAGCAGTATGGGCAGGGGGATTCATTAGCAGTGCAAACACAGTCCCTGTAAGTCCCGACTGGTCTTGAAAAGGGGCAGACCTGTGCTGAGTAGTGCATGGAAAGAGTCTGTCCTCACTGCCTTGCTAGTGAGAGACTTGTTGTAATGCATTAATTGGGTTTATATTGTGTTCCATCGGATTTGTAATTTTTTTCTCTGTATCACGTGGTTTGTCCTTGCTCAGCTGTAAGCCAACCCTGTTCCACTCCCACTTTATCCCTGATTGGGTAGTAGTTTGTCCCTGCCTCTGGGCCCTGTCCCCTGGGGAAAAAGCCCCAGCACGGGTGGGACCTTGCCCTCTCTGGAACCAGTGAGCCACCAGGAAAGAGCTCCAGCCAGGCAGGGCAGGACTCGAGAATAAAGCTGTAATATCCCACCTGGTGAGAGAGAACAGACTCTTTCCTTTTGCCATCAGCGGTCATCTGGTCTCATAAAGAAACACCACAGGGACTGAGGAGAGGCAGGTGGAAAGAAAAAAAAAAAAAAAAAAAATCAGTATCTACTGCTGCACAAACAATATGTCAATATGTTAGGACATTCTCTCTGGCAAATTCAAAGGGAAAATCCTATTATTAAAAGGCTACTTGCCCTGAGGGAGGCTTATTAGGAATATGTGCCAAATGAAATGGACATTTGAACCATACCCAAGCATGGTGATCAGAGATGTTACCACATTTGTTGGCAGTTTCATTCTTGAATTGGGCAGATGTCCAGAAGAAATATCGCACACAGGACATAATTCTTCCAGCAAAGTCATCATTTAATATTGCAGAGTGACCAGTGGTCTCATAAAAGCAGACAGAAAATGCTGACTTTTAGAAAGTCTGTTGATTCTTCCAGCAACCATTTTTTCATGCCTCGGTATAAAATGTTAATGCCATGACATTTATTGTAGGCTTAAATCATTCTAATGAAACAAAAATGTTACTGAAATAATTCATCCCAGCATGTTCCACTGCAGATGTTTTATCAGCAGTTTTAAGATAATGAAATTAGAACTAGAAAAATGTTTTCTAGTTCAATTTGACCATATACAACTTTATATGGTTATTAAAGAAAGTGTGTAGTCCCCACCACATATCATTTCTATTTATAAAAAGAATTCGTATTTAGGAAGGGAAATTAGTTGTATTTCTTTGACAAAGATGTATATATATATTTTTTTTTACCTTGGCATAAAAGTGAAATATTTCAGAATTTCTTCAGTGGTAGGGAGAATCAATGATAATAGGATTGTCCCAAACTGTTCAGTGAATTCCCCAAACAATTGAAAGGAATTATAATCGATGGGAAAGATCATTCTGGCATGACTAGAAATAACTTTAGTTTTATGCAGTAGATGATGAAAAAGCCATTACATCTGCACAAATAAAGGAACAAAATATGAAAGAGAAAGAGCTGATATCTGCGGGTTTTTTTTCAAGTCTATTTGAACTTGCATAAATTTTTTTAGAAATTAATGGATTCACATAGGTAAGTTAAACTGGATGGATTTGTTACTTCAACTAAGTGTATTATTACCTCTTCAGTGAAGAGGTAATAATAATTCTCACTTTTTTTATTAAAAATGTACTTCTTGTTCTGAGTTAGAGGAGAACAGACCTCTACTCCAAGATATTTCATTTAAAAATTCCTTTGCTATCAGTAGGTTTATCAGTTGGACCAAGTGAAACATCTTTTTTGATCTAAGACTTACAGTCAAAGAATTAAGTTAAATGCCTGGCCTGCCTTGACCTAGCTCCTAAATCTTACAAATTGCAAATATTCCTACTTGATTCACTTCCACAGCATTTCTAGGCGAATAGATTATTTTATCTATAAGCTTCATGTCTACCAAATTCACACTTGGCATCTCTCAAGAGATTGTTTAAACTGACTTACACTAACGGGGCATCTCAAAGTCCTGAGCAACATTGGTACAATGAAAGACAGTAGTTGAATTATGAACTGCGAAGCAAACTCTAGTCTCTGTCCACTATCAAAGTGAAAACATGAAAAATTTCTTGCTACTCTGCAAGAACTTTATATCTAAAAGTGCCTCTCTGCTGAGTTTTAACATCTTGTTTTAATTTGCATAAGGATCATTGCTATCTCACAGCCTCATAAGAATTTCAAAGGCTTTGGTAAGTGAATTGAGTGCAAATTCCCAGTTTCCGCAAGACATTGAAGTTCCCATTCAACCAACCCGTACACCAGCCAAGCCAGGCCTAAAGCAAAGGGTTTACTGCTTATGCAATGGTTCCACTCAATATGTGCCTACACTCAGCAGCAGCCGGTGATGCCACATTAGTTCAGCCACAAGGGAGGCCTGTGGAGAGAAATGGTAGCTACATGGACATTACGTGTGCCCAAGGTGTCATTATTTCCATCTCTGACAGTGCCACGTGAGCTTCACAAAGGGAGTAGTTCCTTCTTGAGAGTCTGTATGGCAACATCCAGGTACTCTGAACTCCAACAGTAAGACGTTTGTAGGCATGGAGACTAACTTTTAGTAAGGCTGAAATTAGATTTTGCTGTAGAACACTTCAGATTTCTCTATCTCTTTAGTCAAATCAACTTTGTAAAATAAAAATGTAGATAGGCTGTGGCTTCTCCTTTGAAGCAGTAAAGCTAAATGAGGGTGGAAACAGTTAATATAGATCGATTCAGATTAGACCGAAGTATCTAGACAGGTGGGTAAATTACAAAACCATAGAATCATTAAAGTTGGAAAAGACCTCTAGTTTATCAAGTCCAACTGCTAACGTTAGCCCTGTCACCTTCACCATTAAACCATGTCCCCAAGTGACACATCTACACATTTTCTAAGTAACTCCAGCAATGGTGACTTGATCACTGCTGTCAGCAGCCTGTTACAGTGGTTGAAGACACTTTTGGTGAAGAAGTTTTCTATAATACCCAAACAGTTTCATTTTGTCACTTGCTAACTGAAGAGGCTGACCGCCACCTGACTACAATCTCCTGTCAGGGAGTTGAAGAGAGTGAGAAGGTCCCCCTGAGCCTGTTTTATTCCAGGCTGATTGATCCCAACTCCCTCAGCTGCTCCTCATCACACTTGTGCTCCTAACCATTCACCAGCTCCCTTGTCCTCTGGACACGTTCCAGCCCCTCAGTGTCTTTCTTGTGGTGAGTGGCCCAAAAGTAATCTCAGCATATGAGGTGTAGGCTCACCAGTGCCAGGTCAAGGGTATGATCACTGCCCTGATCCTGCTAGTTACACAGTTTCTGACCCATAACAGCTTTTGAGCAGGAACCTTTCAAAGTGTGGGTGCTGGAACAGATTGCTGTTTCAGCAGAATTCAATCACTCCTAGACACATTTCAGTGTTGTGTCATATGCAAGACACAAAATATGCCTCAAGAGTTATCATTTTCTTGTCTTGGTGGCAGAAAGTGAAGGGAAAACAACCAAATTAATTCAGTCGCAAAGGAAATGCATCAGCTTGAGCCCAGGTCTCCTCATTAGGACACACGGCAGGCACAAAGTAACTCTGACATGCTACACAGCATAACAGATTAGAAGGACTGATTTAATTGTGAACAATGCTTCTGTCTGAAGCCACTCTGAATTCCTAATTGTCAGAAATCTGAGAGTTTTCTCATGCAAAGTTTTAATTGTTTCCACTGCACAACACTAATTTACAAAAAGATTAAAAAAGGGGGGGGAAAAGTATTTTTATCAATATTGGGGGATGCATTAGACCTGAATTTGTGGCTTGTCCTATATTAGTGGTCTCCTGACACTGACTTTTTGATCCACTGTCGGTTGTCTCTATCGGAGCCGCTGGCTCCATTTTGCCCAAAATAGCTCAAGACTGCGACCAGACAGGAAAACTCCCCTGGGTCCTAGAAACCAGGGGAACAGTGAAGGGGCTTTTCCCCTTATCATGGGAGAGATCACGTCAATGGCAGAGGAAAGGAGTTGGAGTTGGTAAGAGGGCAAAGTCCAAGGTCTTTATCCCATCCTGGTTGGATGCCTGCCTCAGTTCAGCTGCTCCAGCCAAGTCCTGTCCCGGCCTCATGTTCCGGGCTTACATACAGGGGAGGGGCTAAAGGAGGGGACAAACCAACACTCAAAGAGGGATAAAGTGGGAGTGGAACAGAGCTGGAGGGACATTTAAAGAAACCAATGGGAACATAAAGGGAGGAGCCTCCTCGGCTCCTTCCCTATCATTCAATGTCCTTACCTGAACTCTCCAGAAGCTGGGAGGAACAGCCAAATGACAGACAGGGCCTGTAGGAGGGGACTGGGAGGAGTGACAGGGAAGAGGGGTAGGGACAAACCTTGGAAAAAAATACTTTTCAGGAGAACAGGGGAGTACAGAACAAACCATTATAACACAAAACCCAGTATAAAAATAAATAAAATAAAATACAATATGAAAACAATAACTCAATGCAACTATCCACAGTCTCCAGCAGTCCAAAAATAAATGCAGGAAGTATTTTAGAGCTGTTGATGTTATTCTTTCTATTTTAATTTTGTAGGTTATATAGGGATATAGACCATTGTCTTGGGTTGCAATATATAACCAAAAGCATGTATTCTATTTCCAGTCTTTGAAACCATCTGAAGAGGTGTTTTTTTCTTTTAATTCTAGGGAGGAGGGGGCAGGTGTCTTCTGTTAATAGGCCAGCTGTTAAAACCAGGTTGGACAGTGTTCTTTATCTCTTCCATGACCCATCCTTGCTCCAGGGGGTTATCTTCTGTTAATGGGTCATTAAGGGTCACCACATGATGATAACATTACATCATCCCATTGTGAAATGCTCCACCCAGTGGGAGGAGCCAGGTATTCCCACCTAGATAAAAACTGAAATTCAGCACAGCAGGACAGCCTGTCTTTCACTGGATTTCTCAGAGGAAAGACCAGTCCAACTGCAGACCCATCTCGCCACCACTGGACCCTTCTACAGGATTATATCTACTCCAACAGAACCATATCTGTTACTCCAGAAGGACTTATTTGGACTGCTTCCAACACCCTGACCAGGGTGTCAGGTCATATCCTGACTGTCAGTGTTTCTAGGAATTCTTTTTTTTTGTTTTTCATTGTTTGTTTGTTTGCTTTACTACAATTTTATTTTTTACTATTCCTAGTAAAGAACTGTTTTTCCTATTCCCAAATCTTTGCCCGAAGTCCCTTAATTGCAAAATTATTATAATTTGGAGGGAGGGCGTTTACATTCTCCATTCCAAGGGAAGCTGCAGATTTCCCTGATAGACACCTATCTTTTCCAAACCTAGACCACTATGTAGGGATATAACTGCCCATGAATAATAACACGTGGCATATCAAAGAATAGCTGTCACCTCCTGCAGTGTCTCACTAACTAAAATGAAGAATAAACTAAAGTAATAAAAAGAAAACCACTGCCAAGGCTGGCTGTATCTAAACTGCATAATCCAGACAGGACTAGCTGTTGAACTGCCATATTCTGCAGGATCTGCAGCTAGAATTAGAATCAAAATTCATATCCAGAGCCCCAGATCTCAACCTATCTGAGGTCCACACAGCAGTCTACTTGCACTGACTCCTTCTCTATTTCAAAAAAAAGGGTCAGTTTGACTTCTGGCACAGGCAGAAACTTCAGTGGTGTCATAGTCAACACCCTGAGAAATGTGCAGCCCTAAATCTCTCTCCAACAAAGCTGAACTGGAAGGAAGGTCCAACATAGTTCCTGCTCACTACATATGGATACAAATTCATAGCTATATAACCTGGACAACTTCAGCCTTTCTCTAGTGCGGAAAAGGGGTGTTGGTATCAATGAATTTGAGTGAAAGCAAAAGAAAAGTGTACCTTGAAATATGGATCCTCAATTAGAAAAGTTGAAAGAAAGCACAAGACTAAAAAAAGATCTGTCCTTCTTGGATTACGTAAAAGATGGTGTTAACAGTTCTACAAAGTCATAAGCTGATTATTAGAACCTTAGGCTTTTAAAGAGATCTGAGCTTTATTAAAAGAAAAAAAAAAAAAAAAAAAAAAAAAAAAATAAAAAAAAAATATTATTTGTTTTTTTATATAAAAAAAAAAAAAATTAAAAAATAGAGATTTGTTTATTAAACAACAGTAAGTCTATTAACATTTAATTAACTCCCACAAAATTCTTCTGCAAATGACAGCAGAATTCTTTATTCTTTGAAGAATGAAGAAAAACAGGAAAATATTTCATTTCATCATGCACTATCCAGTCAATGTCACCTGACTCTGTAACCTCAGGGGCCACTGATGTTTCTCACCTTCATGGAGCACAGTAAGAATATGTTTTAAAGTTTAACTAAGTTGTAGGCTAAGTTCACATGATATCTATATCCCAAGAGGAGATACATTAAATATATCTTCTTATGGTCTTGACTTTCTATACATTACTATCACTACTACTAATTTAATACTGGCTGTAGCTTAGCACCAGAAAAGCCATGCATGGGAATCACAGAAGGATAATTGCTTTCTTCTGCTTTCAAGCCACATTTTCAGATTTTAGGAAGTTTTTATTCCTATTTCATTCTATATTCCAGATCTTCCAAGGTGGTGGGGGGTTTTTGGTTTTTTGTTTGTTTGTTTGTTTGTTTGTTTTGTTTTGTTTTGTTTTGTTTTTCCTGAGAAGAGTCATGCTTAACAGTAATCCTTCACTGGATTTAGCAAGGGCTTGTGGAACTTTTTTTGGATATTTTGATCAAAGACCATCTGGGTCAATGTTTTCCAGCAATGTGGAATCTCAATGAAGAGTCTGGTTTAACAAGTGTATTTAAATAATTCTTGTAAGACAACATAGCTGGCCAAGGACAGCACAGCAAAACATCACCCTCAAAATAAATGACTGACTTTTGATGGGGTTGGTATGACATAAGAGCATGACATTCTGGTCAAGTCCTCCAATCCTTGGGTCTGTGGAGGCTCAGTAAGTCTCCCACTCCTTAGAGATCCTGTAGGTGACAATGCACAGCTAGTCTCTTTATCATTCCTACATGCTTTTCATCTGTACAGTACAAAACATTGCATAATATTTAATTAGAAAGTTCATCAGACTTATTTGGCTATTAAGTCTCTTTTTAATTGACTTGGTGTCTATTGACCTTTAACTGTTGGGGTTTTTTTTTAAATCCTGAGTTGTATCTCATTACCAAAAGACAGAAGGAAATGGAGGGGAAACTATTAGAAAAAACTGCAGAAGAGCTTGGGGAAGAGATTAACAACATGCACATAAAATTGTTAGTTCTTAAAACACCCACTGGAAAAACAGATGAGACCTTTTGCTTACTGCTGACAATTAATGACTCTTGCAGTTGGACTCAAGAACTGCTGAAAACTACTAGGGTTTTTCAGAAGCCATGGTGGTTTTTTTGTGGTTTTCTTTTTGTTGTTAAAGAAAATCCCACTTGATTTATTCTGAAGAATGAGTTAAGTAGAGTGGGCTTGTTGAGTGCTATGTCATTTGACCTTCTGATTATGTACTTAAAAAAAAAGATAGTGCTTTAGAAACTGGTAGCATAATGACAAGATTGGTGTTTTTCCTGGAAAAAAAGGAACAGGACTGCATCTCAACAAGCACACACCGCAAGAAAGATAATGATATTGTTTGACCCCAAGTGTGTGCATCTGATGCATTTTGTTTGCCTACAGAGAGATTCTATTAAAATTCTTTCTCCATCTGTACATTTTCCATGGTAAGGTAGAGCTTTCATTTAGCAATTAGAGCAGTTTGAGCAATTAGTTTGCATTTCATTCTCGGCTCTGTTACCAGCTTACTAATAAGTTGTTTCTGTGCTGCAAGGGGCCCAACTTCTATAAAATGTTAAGAAATATAAAATTGGATTGAGCTACATTAAAGTTCTACATATCTCACTTTAAAAAATTAGGATATAACTGATTCAGGAGAAATGTTGAAGTATAGAGAATAGGTTTTATCATGGTCTTTAGAAGATTTGGAAACAGAAACTCCCATCTTTTACCATTGGGATTTTGTAGAAACACAAGTGAGAGCGTCAATCAGCTGCTCAAAGTTGGATGGTAAATTTAATTAAGGCATAAAGTAAGTGAAGTTTAGAATGTTGTCTGGCAAGTTTCAGAAATTCAAGCACTCAAGAGTAGTAATTTTATCTATTGTAACTAGAAGAGTGTCAATTTCCTTGCCAAAAAACCCTACATGTTTGTTGTGTGCATTACCACAGTTTAAGAATCCACTTACCTAAAGCATTTGTATTTCATAAATCAAAACCTCAGGGAAGAATAAAAATATCCAGCTTTTATGACTGGAGCTAGAACAACACAGACATTAAAGAAATGCATTATTATACATAGTGACATTTTTTATGATATTTTTTCCACAATCCCCCCAGAATTTACCCACCTTTACCAAAAAAAGGGATTTCTATATATCCTTCTCTGAGTTTATCTTCCTCAAGAGAATTCTGTACGGGCTCTTAATGTTTGCCAGCATCCATAAATGTTTTATATTTTTTAATAAATTACTGCTTTCATTTTTACACTGTTTTTAGAGTATTCCTCAATACTGACCTTCTGCTTCTTTTACAGTCAAAACATTTAAGGGGTGGTTGGGTGTGTTTACAGTCTGTAGGCACCTGCACTTCTATAGTAGTATCTACTAATAAATGTAATATGATTTATACAAGAGTGATAATCTTACATATTTCAAGACAATCATAGCAAAATGTCAGAATATGGCATAGAAGTATTTTTTTCTGTATATAAAATCACAAAAAAATCACCAATGTGAAAAGCTTTTTTAAAGAGCCTTCCTGTCATCAAAAAAATAGCCAAGAGATTATCACCCATGTACAAAGCCATCTCTCAGATCTGAAGAAAAAAATCCCCAGTACATTTTTAGAGAACAGGTTTTCTTTTTCCATGAGGCTTAGAAATAGGTTTGAAACAAAACTTGCATGAAAACCTTGAACAGTTTTTGACATAAGTATGCCACCTTTAATAAAATGTGAACATGAGGCCATGTGCCAAAATCTTCACTTGAAAAGGCAAAAAAATGTCAACTTCTTCTTCTTCTTCATCAGGAAGTTATAATTTCACGACTGCACCTGTGGTTTTTAAACCAAGTAGTCACCTTCTCCCAACCTCTTCTGAATGTGATTAATAGACTAATAGAAGTTTAAAAAGTAGGAGAGGAGACACCTTGCTCATGGACAGTGCAGTATTTCAAAATAAATCAGAGAAGTTTGGGGAAATAAGAGAGGGGAAGAATAAGGCTTGATCCTGCAACCAGAAAAAAACCCCAGAAAATCTAATCATACCCACACCACCCCAGACTATCCCTGCTGGGACTGAAGCCCCTGTGCATTGGTGGCTCCAGCAACTTGACTTGATTCTCTGAACACTCTCAAGCACTCCGACAAGTTTCTCAGTAAGTTTCTCTTACTGGCTCAATCCCAGGCTTCCCACCACAGCAGAGTCCCAGACACCTGGTTCCTTTAATTCACTTAACCATGGTCTGCAACACAATAAAAAAATAGCTTGAGCTGTTGTCTCCAGGGAGGCACCCCTAATAATGTTACCCCCAGACTTTTATAGCCTTGCAGTGTGCACATCTGTTCTAACAGATTTTGTGTCTGGGGCCTTCTGCTATTCACTGGCTCCTGCAGAGCCTCTGGGTGACCAACAACTTCTCCCTGGCCAGTGCTCCAGGTGCCCACACACCTTGCGCGAAGGGTCAGCCCTGATTCCTGGCTCCTTGCCTGGAGCTCCAGGCATTTTCTCCAACCTAGGACACAACCTAGAGCTCATACTGCCGGTGCACACCCAGCTACCTGTACTAGGTACAGGTGTGTTAATCACCAAGGCTCAAATCCCACTCAGAAGCAATTTTGTAGAAGGCATGCTTACTTTTACAATGCTATGCAGTTTCACATGAGCTCTGTGTCCCTGGCTTAGAGAAAAATTTGGTACCTAGAAAAGCCCTTTTTTTTGCAAGATTGACTATAAAAACTAAGTATTGGCTTCTCAGTTTGCTGTATGACTCATATTCTGATTTGTCTCCACATTAGCAGAGCATTAAAGCCACATCTTCCCCACCTCCAGAGTCAAACACTTAGCAAATGTTCTGAGCTCATTGAGACTTGTAGGGAGATTGTTTTGGAAGAAAAACACATCCTCTTATCATAAATCAATAGGACAGAGACCACAAGAGTTAACACTGTATGAACATTTTAGGATGAGGCTAAAGGCATTGACAGACAAGACAGAGCTGCTTAACTGGTTCATTTCTTTTGTCTTCCCAGTCACTCCGCATTCTCAAAGCTATTTATGCCAATATCCAAGAGATATGAAATACTGAAACTAAGGCACTATGTTCCTTCAGTCACAGTCTCTTTAAACATGAAAAAGAAAATGAAATATTTTGTCCAAATACTTAAAAAGTCTGTGTCCTGTAATGCAATTGCAGCTACAATTGCAAATGATGATAGCAGTTCTCCAATCTCTCCACCCTCATTAACACAGATGGAAGTCAAGAACAGCTGGAATCCATGGGACTCATTTGCTGCTTTATCTTGGGTGGTGCAGTCCCATTCAGAAAGCTGTTTGTGAAAAGTGCATATTATATGGGTCTATGCAAGATATTTACTATATGTGTTGTGTTGATTGGTGGTGTTGTACTAATAGTTTGATAGTATGGTAAATGTAGTTTTGTAGTTAAAATGTAGTTTTTATGTACTAACCACAGGAAAACGTAAATCTTTCAGAGAAAAAAAGAATTTACTAAGTCCTTATCAGAAGAGACCAACTCCTCCTGCCTCTCTTAGCCTTGAGAATGCCATAGAGATTAAAAAAGGAAAAAAAAAAAAACCCAAACAAACAAAAAAAAAAACAAACAAAAAAAACAAAAAACAACAACAACAACAACAAAAAACTAACCAGAGACGATTCTTTGTTTGAATGGAATTTATACATCATGTATGAAATGTATGAATATTCAACAGGCTATTGCCTTTAAGAGATAATCTTTTGTTACCCAGGGTCCTTCTCCGAAGCTTTTCGCTCGGGGAGGCACCCAGACGTCTGAAACTTTTTTTAATTGTCTCATATTGTCCTAACTCAAAAATTGTTCAATTTTTTACTCTAATTCTATTTTTATAACCACCTTATTTACCATTAAACTTTTAAAATTTTAAAACAATGATTGGCGTTTTTCACACTGTTAAAAATAAATATGGACTTCCCAGAATAATCATAGCATCAGCACAAACTTCCTGAATGCATTCCTGTGAAGAGAAACAAACAGACTTCTTCAAACCACTATAGGACCCCACACAGAATCATTTGAAATCACCTTGTTTCCACTCCATATGGTGTTATGTTTAATAAGATGATGAGAAGCAGACCATAAAACCATCATTTACTTCTGGTATGATCTAATTAAGGATAAAGGTTTGTGTGCAGTATCCACAAACCTGTCTATAAACTCATAAGGTACTTCAGTTAGTGACTGAATAAGTCAAATCACATCTGTCCTTGGGAAGTTTTATTCTTGTATACTCAGCAACTGTGGAAAAAGAACTCTTATATTTGTTTAATAATGGAAATTAGCAGCAGGAGTAGTTAATATTACTATGTACCTTGACACTCCTTAACATTCTGACAACCCTAGATTACACTATTTTTAAATTCTATAATTATCAGATATTCTTTTTAACTCATTAATTGAAAACAAAAAGCCTAGAATAAATTAATTTTATCTTTGATGGTTTTAAATATTTTTCTCTTTTATTGTTCCAGAAGTTACATTGATTTTTTTAGTATTATTATTATTTATTTCTATGGTTCTTAAATCACAAACAGAAATACTTGAACATTCAATTAATACAGATATGCAGTCATATATTTCATAGTTATCACAGAAAGTATTGTCATTTAACAATAATATAATGCTTGTAGTATTCATTTACTGACCTTGGCTTCATACAAAAGTATGTAATATTTCATAACATTTATTTCTGGAGTGGTATACATACCAAGGTGTTATTTTTAAATTTATTTATTCATTCATTTATAAGACCTTTCCTGGTCTTAGAATTCTCTCTCCATTGTGCACGTATTTTGTCTTCTGAAGATAAAAGACTGCAGCTGCCAGCTTGGGATGCCTGTCACAGTTTCAGTCATGGCTTTTACAGCCTTCTTTCTATCTAGACCAGATCTGTCTGGAGAGACCAGATCTCTCCCAGTGTAATGGGTGCATGGTTAGCCTGTTTTATCTCAATGTGTAACACTAATTTGAGTTGTGTATTACAGAAGGCTCTTCAGCAGGAACCACTCAATCCAGCAGAGGACAAGGCTCTCAAGAAACCGGGAAAGTGTAGTGGTAGCCCAAGCTGAGCTGGCTTTGCAACCCAAAAACTCCACAAGATGCACAATGCCTCCTGTCCAGAGTGACCACCTCAACAGATGCAGCCCAAGCTGTGGACTAAATGAAGCCAATGGACATTTACAGACATTTAATGAAGGTGTTTCACAAAGTAGGGGGAGGGTGTAGGAATATAGTACAAAGGATGAAAAAAAGGATGATGACTGATGAGTATCTCCTAGATTGTGGAGGACCTGAACATGATGCAAATCATAAAGAGAAGGTGGAGATTGTATAGAATCTGTCTCAGAGAGAGTTAATTTTCTTCACAGCAGTCCCTAAGGTGCTATGTTTAGGTTTTGTTAATAAAATAGGCATGACAGCAGACTGTGTTGACTGCTGCCAAACAGTGCTTACACATGACGAGGGCTTTCTCAGCTCCTCAGGTTGCCACCTTATTCTCCCTTGGGCAAGAAGTTGTCAGGAGACACAGCTGGGACAGTGATGTGCCTTAACCACAGATATACTATGTAATGTTGTAGTCTGCAATAAAAGCTCAAGGAAAAGAGGCGGAAACAATGATACTCATGCTTATGGACTTTGTCCTCCACTTCCCAAGCAGCCATCCCATCTGCTGTCCAGCAAGTGGCTGAATTTCTGCCTGACAATGGGAAGTAGAAAATAAATCCCTTCTTTGCTTTCCTGGTGCACACAGGTTTGCTCCACGTCTTGCCCAGTGCATGAGTGCTTTTGCATTCCTTCTAATTTTTCCCTAGTCCATGTGAGGTGTCTCTCTCTCTGCTGGAGCCCCGTGGCTCTGTTTTTGCCTTTTATAGCTTGAGAGACAAACCACAGTTGGAAGGATTTTTCCCAGGGCCTTAAAGATCTGAGGGTGGCTGTGAATCTTTCCCTTTAGAGAGAGCAGGCATCCGTTGATGACAAAAGAAAGGAGTCTGCACTTAATTCAGGGGAAATCATGGCTTTATTGAGTCTTTCTCCTGTGGTCCTGCCCCTGCAAGGTCTCCATCCCCCAACCAAGAGACCGATCCACGTGCTTTTCCGGGCTTTTATCCAGGGGGAAGGGGCTAGAGGCAGGGGCAAGCCACTACCCAATCAGGGATAAGGTGGGAGTGGAACAGAGTTGGATTACATTCCAGTGTGGGAGAATGGGCAGGGAAAAGGAGCAGGGAAAAACCTTGGGATGATACATTTTCCAGGGGAACAGGGGAGTAAGAAGAAACCATTATAAAACCCAATATAAACATGAAATACAATATAAACCCAAATAATACACAACAACTTCCATGGATGAGTGAGAAGCAGTGAAGGCATTTAGGTTCCAGCCATGCTCAAGAGCATCCAGAAGATTCAGACTCAGACTCATATACTGTCATGGGACCAGCCAGATCCCAATGAAAGAAATCCAAATGCACCAACTCAGGTGCATCAGGCTCATGATTTATTCCATCTTATAATGATCTTTGCTAGGATGCCCAGTAAAGCTTTTGCATGCCTTGGCACTTTCAGAAGATCAGTGGGTATTCGTGTCTGGATTTTTCAGGTCATGTTTTCTCTGTTACTTCTCTGTGTTCAAGATATTTTAAAAATCTGACTTTTCTAAAGACTCCTGAACCTCTGTGCTCGACTGCACCTCTGTCAAAAGGAGAGATGAGCACTGAAAGAGCAGTGTTTTGAGGGAAAACCAGGTAAGACTGGGAAAGACATGTAGCCTGTGATTACTTTATGCCGTTATTCCACACTTCACTTCACTTTCTTGACTAACGAGAAACGCCAGCCCCCCAAAACAAAACAAAACAAAACAAACAAACAAAAAAAGGCAAACAAAACAAAAGAAGGCCACCTGCAGTTTAAAAAGTCCTTTTGGAAGACCTTAAGAAGGGATGTGCGGGTATGCACAGAACAGGAACCTGGCAGTTTTATCCTCATTTGGAGAAAAGAATGTCATATGTCCAGAGGAAATCCTTTTTCAGGCCTCCATTGAGATCATTAATCTGGGGGCCTAGCTTTCATGTTTTACGATTTCACAGCACAGAAGAGCATAATTATAATTACAATGCACAGCATGGCATACCTTGCTCAAGCAATGAAACATGACAAGCCATGAATTTTTGTGAGATTATTAGCACACTGTGAACAATGTGACAACATGAAAGGCCAAAGGTCAAAGGCAGAATCACTTTAATCCCTCAGAAAGTAGTAGTAATACTAATTACCCTTAAGTGCATGTCCTGTTCTGTCTCATACTGCTGTGAAACAGAATGGGTTCAGGCAAACAAATACTTACTAGCTGTCAAGAATGCTGCACCTCACCTCCCCAGATTCCAGAAAAGAAACACTCTTTTACTACCACTCTCCCAAGCTAAATCACAGCTTGTGTTACATACAGATTTTACTCAACAAAAAGTTCACATTCTTAAAGACAAAGTTATATGTATATGGTTGGGTATCTGTTTTCCGTGCCTTACCATCATTGAATATCCTAAAATAGTCTCTTCTGGTGCTAAACTGAAAATGTTTTTGTCATCAGTAAATATAGGGGAGAAAAGACATGCAACAGACTGTAGACTGGTAATTAGTCATATTAGCAGTATAATGTATATCTTTGAAGAATTAATTCAATATTTAGCTGGAGGATGTGATATAATATACCAAGAAAAATCCATAAACACCTTCCAGTGTCAGTATTACCATACATAATGCTACATCACCATCAGTATTACCATTACGTACGCTGTGACCATTCAGACCTTCACTGCAGCATCAGCTCTAAGACGCTTCTGTCCTTAATGACAGAACAGGGATCTGTGCTTCCTTACAAGAATTGAGAGAGGCATCAAATAACAATGTGGAGTACAATCAGATTAATTTCTGCAGACATCAGTGCAGCTTGCTCACTAATCTGGCAGAATGCGTCAAATTTTTAAATCTGTGAATCTAAACTTTGTAAGGATTAAGATTTCTTACTTTGCTGTCTCCATGTTTTTGTGCAATCCAAAAACCTAATTCTTCTGACAGCTATTTATGATATTATTATATACAGACACTTACATTTTAGACATATTTGTGCCCCCTGTAAAACAATGCAGTGCAAGAACTTTCACTTTTTTGGATATGAGAAAATGTGGTCTTTATGTGTGGTCTACATACATGTTTTGAAGGTTTTTAGAAATGTTTAGTCCTATTCAAGGAGGGCAAAGTGGAAGAAAATTTTCTTCAAAAGACAGAATTGAATATTCTCTGAGGAATTCTATTAGCCAAAGGCAAGAGAGTTGAATCTTCAAACTTTGTATTAAGGATTAAGCTAGTTAAAACAGGTTTTTTCACAGGTACACTTAACTGTTAAATGTAGTCTAAAACATTTCTCATGGTAGCAAGATGATTATGTTACTCCTGGAGAATGCACAGGCTCCTCTGGCACAAAATTATCCAGAGCACCTCTCACTTCTTACAAGTTCAGCAGAGTGCAAGAAGAGCATAATGTAATTGCTAATTATTTAGTGTAAAAATATTAGATAAAAAACACCTTATTACCGATTTGTTAAATTTGGCAGCCTGATGTGTCAAAACAGAAGCCAACTGTGCCATTTCCTTGCAAGTTCTAAATTACTGATATACTCTCTGTATCCTTTGAGGCTGAGGATGAATAAGACATTCACATGCTGTACTTCTCCTGGTGAAATTTTCCGGGTACTGCCTATAGCTTAAAATGTTGAGATTTTTTGTCACTCTTCAATGTCTGTTCTTCACTCACAACTTGACTGTCATGCTACTCCTTTAAATACCACTCCCAATGCCATTTTGAGCAGAAAAGAAAGCAAGAAAACAAACAAAAAAACAAAAACCAAGAAAATCAAACAGGTTGCTAAGCAAAGGAACAAAAATGATTTCCCAGGAAAATTCATCCAGCATATCGTGCGTGTGCTGGGAATTGGAAAATTGGCAAACTCTGACTGAGGAATCAGACCTAGGCAGCTACTCATGTTGTTGCTGAATTTGCACCAGAGCAAGTTATGGAATTACACTGGATACTCTCCATTATTATGTGTCAGCTTTGGCTGCCTTTGAACCCACAGTTTTGGCTAACCCACCTCACTGCCATGTCCAACCCTGTGACCACCCCAGACCTGTGCTATGTGAGTTACAGTCCTGCTACACTAACTGGTTCATTAGCATCCCAAAAGACACTTGTGTCCACTGAGATTTTTGCCCTCAGAGACAGGTTTGCTGAAATTATGCAAAGCAGCTAAAACATCTCTTCAATTCTCTAAACATCATGAGTGATTCCACAATGGATGAAAAGTGACTGGAGATGCTGTTTTCTGACAAGCACTCCTTATGAACCTGGGACAGTACACTTATACCACTGACAACTCATCTTCAAAAAAAAAAAAGCTTTCAGTCTGGTGGCATATTGAGATATGAAGTTTTGCCAAGCGGAAGAAGGAACTAGAGGAATCCTTCAGTTTCGAATAGTGCAGGAGAATGGGTCACAGAGAATGTTATGTAAGTAGCTGTGGAGGTCAGGTAAAGTTTTGCCCAAGCAACCTTCTTTTTTGCTTGTCCTGGCTACCACTGTTCCACGCAGTTTGTATGCAACTGATGGGCCAGTGACAAATGTTTACATATTGCTCTGACACACACACTCACAAAAATTAATTTATTCTGGCAGGGTGGTAAAAAAACTGTTTTTCTTCTTCTCACTTACTTGATTTGATTTTAGTTACTTTAAGATGAGAAAATATTTTTATAACCAGTCTGTTAAGATTTGTCAGGAGAGAATGAACCGTCAATTAAAGCTGCAGTACAATACATCCATGCAGAGAAACTGAGAGAGACAACAGGGAGCTATGCTGGAACATCAGAAGGCAAGAAAGATAACACCCAGGATATATCCAGTCCACCTGCTTTAGATACTACAAACCCAGAAAACATTAAATTTTAAAGGAACTGTCCTCTGGAAGGCAGGTTACTTTGCACATGGTAGCATGGACCGTTCATGAGCACAAGGATAATATGTATTCCTTTAAACTTCATTATTTTACACTACTTCCAAATACTGTCCCCTTCCCAGATTAAGTGGGGTAACTTTCACTAGTTTTGGAGATGATTAGTCAGAGTGATGACATTAATGCCATGATTAGCTATAAGGAAGCAAGTTCTCTTTCTTATGCACTGGTGTGCAAGACCTCACCTGCAGTAAGTGGTGAAAGGATGACGGCATCTCTTGCATCAGTCTCTGCTTCCTAAAACTAGCACTAAAGTGGAGATCAGTGGGGTAAAACATGGTAGGATATGCACTGACATTCTCAGATTGGATGAGTTTCTGGGCAGCCTGGTCATCTGGGCATCCACAGCTCATGGCAAGTGGATTAGAAGTACCTCCCAATTCCAGAATAAATTATGATTCTATGATATCTGCACAGCACTGGACATCCACCAGTTTTGCATTCCATTCACTGTCACAGGCTCTTAGGATTTTCAGGCAGGCAGTTTCCCTCTTCTGTCTGTCTGTGCCGTGGTAAGCGCTTTCCATTGCTGGAACCGCAAAGGTCCTTATGGAGGTTCTTAATAAGATTAGGGAAAAAAAAAAACCAAACCTTGATAACACCTTATTTGCACCTGCATTTGGTGGGCCACATCAACAAGGTTGGACTACAGTCTTTTCAAATTTCAGCACAACAACACTTTCCTCCCTGTCAGCCTTTATGCCTGCAGAAGCTGTCAGGGTAAAGTGACACTCTGCTCCTCTTCTTCCTGGCATGCACCCCTGAGATAAAGAAATACCTGTCCTGAGGTATTTAGGGGACCTGGAAACCCCTTCAAACAACAGAGACGTAAGATAGACATCAATAGACACTTTGCATATGATCACAAAAAAGATTTTGCAATCTGCTCTTTTCAAGCTGTTTACTAAAAATTGGCAAGGATCACCCAGACAAAGGTATTTCAGAGATTTTCACTGTGATGACGAAAGAGAGCTAGACTTCTGAAATGTCAGAACTGTGAATGAATAATTTCTGCTTTAAAAGAATTACTTATACTGGGAACCACATGGTAAGGCATGAAAGAGTTTTGGCAGTTTCTTCATCACTTCTACCAATAAAACAAAAAAAATGTTTCACAGAAAGACAACACTCATTTCTCTTAGCATCTAGGTTGGTTTTTTTTACTGACTCTCAGGTTAAACAAATTCACTTTATTCCCACTCAGTAGCTCTCAGATACCTGAAATTCTGTCAGTTACAAATCCAAATATTAAGATACACTGTTCACTATTTAGAAAAAAATCAAAGTGTTAAATTTATGATTAAAATAAATCTAATAACCAGTAAAACCACAGAGAGAAGAAAGCTAGAGGCAACACATGGCATGTAGCTCAGGGAATTAATAAAACCCCAAACAAACAAATGTGTTTATAGCTGTGAAATTTTAAAATTATACAATATGTGTATGTCACACTCAAGCTGTGGCACTCATGTGCTAATGACAATTACCAGACCTTGATGATAACATCAGTCCTTCCTAAGAAAAAGGAAGTGTGTTTGAAATTGTTTGATGAACATTCACTTGATTGTCAACAAATGATTTTTACCAGAGAAAATTATTTTGAGGGATGAAAGCCCTGACTTCAGAAGACATTTGAAAGGACAGAATCACAGAATGTTTTGGGTTGGAAGAGACCTTAAAAGACCATTTAGTTCCAACTCCTTCCCATGGGCAGGGACAGCTTCCACTGGACCAGGCTGCTTAGAGCCCAGTCTGGCCCTGAACAATTCCAGAGATGGAGCATTCACAGTTTCTCTGTGAAACTTGCACCAGCTTCTCACCACTTTCACAGTCAAGAATTTCTTCCTGATAGAGAATCTAAAACTGCCTTCTTCCAGTACTTTATTTCAGTTAGAAATTGTTTTTCAGAATTTGTGAAAACTCATTTTCAAAATGAATGAAATGCAAAGAAGACATGGACTGGATTCCTCAGAGAAAGAAGGAACAGTTTTCTAACTGTTACTGCAGAGAAAGCTGCTCTGTGTCCCAGCTGAGGTGACCCGTCCAGTTTTAAGGCAGTTAAATGAGAAGTTGCCATGAATTAACCCAAAACTAGGGGCAACAGTAAGCAATAGTCATGGCAGAGAAGAGTTGATACTGAGAAAATAATGTACCCAGTGAGCAAACCAGGATTAGGAAAAAACCCTGAAATGACAGCTGGGTCATAACCTCTCTATTGCCTAACCCATCAAATATTCCTTGTTTAGCCCCAGATAGATGATATTCATTTTTTTTCTTTAAACTGTCCCTACACAGCAGATGCCAAATGCTACCCCATTATCTTTTCTCACACATAGTGGGATGTTTTGGCAATGGTTTAGCCAAATGGATTTGGCAGACCACCAGGGGAAAAAAAAAATCACATCAAGATAAAGACTTTCTTTTTTACCGTTGGTTTCACAAGATCAGAATCTTCAGACTAGGTTGTCAGAAAATTGTTTGACAGGGAAAAAAATGCAAATCCACATGCATCCAAGGAAAGGTATTTACTGCAAACCTAGATGAATGAAAAATGCAGAAGACCTGTTAAATTGTATAATCATTTGGGTGATGCTGAATTTTTCCAACTACCTCCACCAAAGGTGTAGAGAAGGCAGAGCCACACCTACCCCAGCTGAGGGAAAGGAGATCTCTGGTCATCACAAAAATGGTCAAACACCAGTGCAGGAGCCTAGAGGGCTTTTAAGGTATTTGAACCCAGCAGCCCAAAGCAACATGAATCAGATGGTCCTGTTCCAAAAGGTACATTTGGACCACAAAAGGGACCAGAGACCTCCAGGTTTCCTCTCCAGCCTGCATCACTTGATTGATTCTCCCTCTTATATTCAATTAATATGTTTGTCCTTGTTTAGGGAGAAATTTGGGAGAAAACCCCTGAATAGGATCCCTCTGGGAAGCAAACCCAAGTGGCCCCTCCCTCCAACCAGTGAGGTAAAAAACTTCCTCAGAAAAAAGTGGAAAAAACTATTTTACTTAACAAACAAAGTGCATGCAAGTATAAAGAATGAATAATATGAAACAATAAAACCTCTCGTTCTGGAGTGAGATGGCAAATTGAGAAAGTCCTTGCCGTGGGTGGAGCTCGGCTCTCTCTCAGTCTCTCCTCAGTCCCAGTCCCTCCGGCGCTGCTGGAAAATGCTGAGGTCCAGGCCCCGGTGGGCCGCAGGTGCAGCCCCCAGTGCTCCCCTGGGTTTTCAGTCCAGAGCAGGTTTAAACAGTTCCAAGAAAAAGGAAAGAAGAAAAAAAAAACAGTCCAGGGAACTTCTCTGCCCTAGCTAGCTGAAGCTAACTAAAAGCAAAAAGATCTCTGTCCTGCAGTGTCTCCAAGCCTCTGCTGAACACCGTCCGCAGAAGAATGTGGAGGAGTCAGCCAGTTTTCTCAAAACAAACTCTGCGCTTCTCCTTGCTCTTAGAACCAGTCTTAAATGCACAGAACTCAATATACAGCACAAACAGAACAGATGACTGGGGATACAAACATCATAAAGTTCGCCTAGGACATACATACATACATCAATCCTATATGTGTGTATATATATATATATATAATTTTTTATCTTAACACTCATTTTAAGCACAGGAATTTCACCTTAGCAACATTCAATGAAACACCAAGGTGCATCAGTAAAGTACGTAAATAAATATGTCCCATAAGAAGAGTCAGTTCCTCCTCCCATGTTGTTTTATTTTATGGAAATAATCAGTCCACTAGGAAACACCTCCAAAAAGTCTAAAATTGTTTTTAAATCTTGTATTTTCAATGAGCTTTTCTCAGGTAAATCTGTGTTGGCATATTTTTTACGGGAATGGTAATTTTTCCAAACACCTTTAGCTAACAAGATGCTGGCACAGAATCAACATTCCTGGATGATTTAGGGCTGTTAAACTATTCTACCACCTGCAACTATTATTCTCACACTTCAACAACAGCGTTCATTCACCTGAGTAAGCCAAAAACCAAGCTCCTTGCTTATTCTTGTGCAAACAACAAGAGGTTTGTGTTACTTGTTTTAACATGTGCTGCTAAAATCATTAATATGCCTAATTTCCTGGACTGTGACATCAGTATCACAGCATGAATTCCTGTGAATGAAGTGCTAGAAACACACAGCAGGAGACAGAACTGTGTGCTGAATTACTGAGAGTACATCATATGTTGTCATGATATTCTGACTCTGCAAAGTTGTCATGATATTCTGACTCAGTCTGAAGTTGGCCAAGGTACCCATTTTCCTAAAACCAGCTTCTATCAAAGTTTCATAAAAGCAGTTTTGGACAGATAAAACCATTGCAAACTCTAAATCACCAGAACATGCTGTGCAGGAAGTCTTTGACAGTGCTGGTATAGAAATTCTTCCTTCTCCAAAGCCCACTTAGCCTGACTTTTAGAGGTCACAGCTCTGTCACCCATTTTCTCTGTGACCTAAAAGAAGTGTTTGCTTCTCCTGCTGTTTCCATCTTCAGTCTCCCAACACCAAGAGATGCATCCCCTGACCTGCTGGCTTTAGGGTGAGCTGCTGTAAATCAGTAACCAGCAACCCTTCTCTGTCCATCAGCTTTGGAGATGTTTTGCAAACTGTCCATTTTATCCTGGAGGATGCAATTTGAATGGTTTAATGAAGAAGCAGTTTCAGCAGGACACAGGCCTACACCTACACCCCTAATATGGCCTCCCAAAGAAACCTTTCTTCTTCTAACCTTGAACTGGATCTTTTTGTCTCTTTGACTCATGAACAGCCCCCAACAGAACTAATGTGAACTTTTCACAATATATTTAGCAGCAATTGAGGACAAAGAAGTCAAGCTTCATTTCACGTTAACCCTTCACACATGACAGCCTTCTTTAGGGAAAATTAATAAGTCCACAACATTTCTCTCTCTGCCTTCTGCTAGTGGTTTTCAAGATCATTCAAGAACTTTGCAGTTGAATATGTAATTTTCTCTTGATGTTTTGAATAATGTAGCTACATATATGCAGAAAATACTACCGTCATACTATTAAAAAAACATTGAATAAAGTGAGAACTCTCTCTTTGCTTATACTAGCAGATATTTCAGTGAGACTTCTTGAATGGTGTGAGAATGCTCAGGCAGTGGTGTCACTTTTGACAACTATATATTTGTTTAGAATCTGATTAAAAAGAGTTCCTTCAATTAATAACTCTAGATGGAAAAACAGTTTCCCCCCTATTGTACTCCACCCTCCTTTTTTCATCTGCCTATAGTATACAGCTCGTAACTACTGTCTCACAGTAGATTGTCCTGCACCGGAGATCAGGTACATTGCTTTTGGAAGGAAAGTTGTTTGCTATTAATCAGTTCTTTACTTCTTGCTAAGGTACTCGACTGCTGACCAATCCCTATCCCGCCCCACTGTGACATTGCTCTTGTATCACTTAGTGCTCTGATCATCAGTACCTTTAGCTGCAGGTAGCAATTTCACATAAAAAGGTTTCCTTCTTCTTTGACACTAAAATACGCTCTCACTTTTCCATGTCCACTTTGAAAAAGTTTTATTCAGTCTTTTTTTCTGTGAATGCAGAGTGATATTACTACTGCCTGGCTGCTCATACTTACCACAAAATAACCAGAGTGAAATTCTCCTGCCTCACCTGTGGTGGTACAAATGCCACAAAAGCAGAGAGCTATGGCAAATCATGAACTTAGTTTCTTTGCAGCAGCTTGCATGCCTCACCTACCATTTCTTGGTCTTTGAAAAGTTCTTGCAACACAGTCTCAGTTCTGACCTGACAGGAGTGACCAAGTCCTCCCTGATTTGGGAGAAACACCCCCAGGTTTTCATGTGAGTGGAAGTGAAGTGCAGGGCAGGAGGGTGGTTCACCTCACCCCCCTCCCAAGCAAGGAGGGAGAGAAATGTCTGGTACAGGCAGAACGGCTGCTCAGCACACAGAAGTCTCACCAGAGGAAGGACCATCATCAGGAATGTTTAAAAGCATCCTCTTCATCTCAGCCATTGTAGTCCCTGAGCTAAATGAACATTTTCTACTTCAGTGTGCTGGTGGGATAGAGTTAATTTTTCTTCACAGGGGCTAGTATGGGCTGTGTTGAAATTTGTGCAGAAAACAGTGTTGATTACACAGGGATGTTTTCATTACTGCTGAGCAAGGCCTGCACTGAGCAAAGGTCTTTTCTGGTCCTCAATCTACTCTACCAGTGTGCAGATCAGCAACCAGCTGCATAAGTTACCCAGAGGCCAAACACTGGCTGTAAAACTTCACATGCAGTGGATCTTTGGCTTGACAATTTCATGCTGTGTGAAGGGCACAAAGCAGCTTGTGAGAGAGATTCCTCATAATATCAGGTATGCCACATAACCCTGAAAAACACAAATAAATATTAAAGGTCAAGAAAAATATCCCAACTCTTCACTTTTCGTGCAAAAACATAATAGGGGCTGAAAATAAAAAAGGCCCCTGCTGAAGTCCTGGAAGCTTGCCCTTTACTCACAGACAAGGAAATTAACAATTTATTTTTAAATCTGTAATCTTTAGCATGTTTAGGTTTCTTCTGGGACCTCTCATAGTGCTAATAAAATCTTTCTTTATTCTGGAAAAAATATCAGAAATGCATATGTGTTCCAAAAGACAAGAAGTTTATCTTGTCCAGAACAAAAGCCACCACCTTAGATAAAAGCTGTATGCAGAAAAGAAAAAAGTTCCCATTTTGCATTAAATTGCCCATAAAGAAGTTCAATGTTATAACTCAGCCTAGGCCTGCTGGATTTTCAGTGTATCAAAATTAATTACATACTTCAGAGCAATTTTGCATGAGCCAGTGACTTGTCTCCTTTGGAGGTATATTTAAATATTCAGAGGCACTGAAGAATTACATTATTAAACATGCTGCACAGAATATTAAAAATGGAGTGCTGACAAAAGTTTGGTTGGTTTTCACAGAAAAATTCTGACTCCTGCTCATGATCACCACTATTACTTCAGTCTGAATCACACAAGGAAACATAAGCCTGTTGGAAAAAGTCCAAAGGAGTTTGCAAAGATGCTGAGAAGGCTATAAATAGGCTGAGTGAGTTGGGGTCATTCAGTCTGGAAAAGAGAAGGTTCCCAAGAGACCTTAGAGACCCTTCCAATACCTAAAGGGACTCCTTGAGAGCTGGAGAGGGATCTGTAGGACAAGGGCATATTAGGAAGAGGAGTGATGGCTTCAAACTGAGAGGAGGAAGATTTAGATTAAATATATGGAAGAAATCTTTGACTGTGAGGAGAGTGAGGTCCTGGAACACATTGTCCAAACAAGTTGTAGCTGTCCCATCCCTCGAAGTGTCCAAGTCCAGGTTGGATGGTGCCCTAAACAATCTGGTCTAGCAGAAGTTTTCCCTGCCCAAGGCAGTGGGATTGGAAATCAATGGTTTTCAAGGACCGTTCCAACTCAAAAGGATTTACGTTTCTATGATTCTCTGATAATCTACTAAAGTAACACTGTGACCTTTGTTACTGGCCAGAGTGCATTAAAACAGTAGCTTTTTCCTTTTCTGTCCTACTTCCCACTCCCTAAAAATAATGCTCAGCACAATTTGAGATATTGTGCAGGGCACTTCGTATTCATGCCCTTTCTTGAGAGACTGACAATCATAAAACCAGAGCAATGTGATCAAACATGGTAGGCAGATTCTCAAGAAACAGAAATCAATATAACTCTGTTGAAATCCTTGAAACTGTGCCAACAAATTAAGTAAAAAATGAAGGGCCTGATCCACAGATCAAATGCAAACATATTTTTAATCTCATTGCTGGTGTAGAATGTGGAGGTCAGAACCGAGAGATGTTACGTGTGTTTTAAGGATATCCATTTCTTCACATCACTTGCATTCCCTATATTCCCTAACATTTACCTCGATATCACACAGACCCATTCAATCAAAAATCCTCATGTTTTTTACACTGAGCTTCACAAACAGTGACAGAGTTTTGCAGAACACTGTTGGAGGTGATTTTGAAGAAGCTACCACAGAAGTGCGTTGCCTCAGAGTTTGGTTGATGAAGTATGTATTCCTCAAGACTGTTAATTAGACATGGTTTTGTGGAAATTAGATATGTGCAGACCTGAGCATATAGACAAGAAATTTCTGCTGCAGTTGTACACATTCAGATATGGGATTTCTGATTGCGTGTATCAATATTCCTCCATCTCCACCAGCTGGAGCTGTACCGTACACCAGATGGCCATGTGTGATGGAGAGTTTGTGTATCACATTCTCCATGCAAAAATACTACTTCTACATTTGCTAAAAAATACCTGGGTCCATTTTCTCCTCAATTTCACCCAACTAGAATATAAATCTCAGACCCAGGACAATACACCATGAGCCATTAATAGAACAGAGAATGTGGCAGAAGTCTAAAAGAGGGGTTTGGTTTATGAAAAACGACAGTGTAGGAATGAAATTTAAAATGTAAACATGCTTCAGAATGCATTTGATACAGTACACGACAGAAGGACAGAGGTTTGAAGTTTTCAAGACATCATGTTTAGGGCAACCAATGCCTCCAGTCCTCCAGCACTGAAAGCTGAGATATCAGGAAGCCACATGAACATCAAAATTTTCAACAACTGCACAATCAAGATAGGTCGGTATAGGTCTTTCACAGCTTTGCATCTGAAACTGATGGTGTGAGTTCATGTGGTATTAACAACTCACCAGCACATGCTAGAAAAATCAAGCAAAAAATGCAAGATGTCTGCATAATAGAAGTCCGAGGGACTGTTCCTAGGATAAGCATAATTGGGCCCACAGGAATTAACATTAATTGTCTCCCTGGAAGATAGAATCATAGAATGGTTAAGGTTGGAAAAGACTTCCAAGTTCATTGGGCTAATGTAGTACTACCTTGTTAACCACTAAACCATGTCCCCAGGTGCCCCATCCACACACCTTTGGACCAGTTCCAGAGACAGTGATTCCATGGGCAGTCTACTCCAACGTCTGACCACATATTCAGTGAAGAATTTTTTTTCCTAATATTGATATTAAACCTCCCTTGATGCAACTTGAGGCTATTTCCTCTTGTCCTTTCACCCTGCAGTGGGTTAGACAGATTACAGGGTCCAGGTCTTGCATACTACTGTTGGACATTTTGGAAAGATAGATGAAGTGAAACCCTGTAGTGAGATCATGATGAAGAAGAGATATATACCTCTGCCACTGAAGATCCCTAAGCCTCGACTGTGCATTTAAATGTTTTCTCCTGCTGATATCTCGGTCTAACAAAAAAGGAAAATAATCTCCTCCTCGTTCTGAGGAGATTAAAGTAAGAACACAGAACACATTTTGCCCTTTATTCACATCAGCCGTTACCACCTGTGTGAAGATTGTGCTCCAAACTATCTCGTCGGAATTTGCTTTTAATTACATAGTGATTTATTTTGCAATGTCTGTGTTCTGTTCAACAGCTGATTTTTCCTCTGCAATAATTTGTATGATAAGAAGCCTTCAAGGTGAACAAAATCAGGAAGAAATGTTAAAATAATTTAGAATATTTGAGAGTAAAATCATGAGTAAACAACACATTTCTCACAGTTTTGTCTTAGTAGTGTGTAGACACTTTTTTTGTCTTGTCCCCTGCAATCTGACCGCTTCCATGACATATTTTCCTCAGCAAATAGCAGGAGGGGAGGTTGGAATTAATATTTGTTTGGGTCTTTTATTCAAGCTAGTTTTATACAGTACACACCCAAAAGGCATGCTTAAACTCAAATCTATAAAAATACTTGCTTTTCATCTTCTTTTCCAATGCAAATCCTGTTTCAGATTTGTCATCACTTAACATCAGGAGAACAGAACACTAAAAATCCTGCACATGGCGCTGGTCCAGTTGTCAGTAGAAAAGGTAGCCAGCTTTAACCAGGATCTGAACAAGGAGCTTTTAGAGATGGGGTTACTCTGGTACCAGCCTGATAAGTGTCAGATAGCACAGCTGAACAATTAAGCCATTTGTGGGTTCCTCCTTGTTTCAAACAGGCTAAAACGACGTTGGCAACTTTGGTGATCTTTATTAAAAACCTGAAACAACTGAGGACCAGACCTCAAGGTAAACGCAAGGTGCTTCTTTGGACACAAAGTTCCGCAGAAGGACGCAGGCGCTGGGCAGTCTCTTAAAGCTGCAGGATTGGTGCGCATTCAACGCTCGCGTCAGTCGGTCCTTTTCCTGGGCACTGGTTGGTCTATATTGTGGAGCAATTTCTGACCAATCAGTCTGGAACACTTTGATCTTATTGGCTGGCTCATCCTCCAGTCACAGTCTGAATTGATGTCATCACTCTTGAGGTAACTTTCCAGAAGATTCTCTCTGTTAGTTTACCAGGTTCTTCCTACCCTCCTCCAGTGGTTTCCCACACCAATGCAACAGCACGTTCAACTCAACAACGATGCAGCAGCACATGTAACCCAACAACTTATTGCCCCATAACCCATTACATTAACCATGTCGTATCAATTAACAATGCATAACAGCTTATTATACTGAATTAACAATTCATAACTTCATCCATGAATGTCAACTTTATTTATAACACTGCTCAGCCTCACTGTTCATGTGTTTGGGTGTGAATGGGCTTCTCTGGATTCAGAAAGGCTATCCCAGTTTTAGTGTTCAGTGGAAACACAGTTGTACAGTTAGCTGTCGATGCAAAGTGCATTCTGCTCCCCACTCTAGAATATGGGGAAGCTTCTAGACATCACTCTGAAAGGGCTTTTAAGTGTTTTCTGTTCATTGTGTCTGGGGTATTTTTTTCCTAAGAGCTCGTACAAGGCTGTGTTTTGGATTTGTGCTGAACACAGGACTGATAATACAGAGACCTTTTTTGTTATTGCTGAGCAGGGCTTGTACACAGCCTTTTCTCCTCCTCCTGCAGCCACCTGGGGAGGCACCTAGGAGTACCTGGGAGTTTAGTAGTGGGCAGAGCCAGGACAGGATGGAAATTGACCAAAGGGACATTCTAGACCATATATCATCATGCCCAGTGGAGGGAAGATGAAGGAAGTGGGAGACATTCAAAGTGATGGTGTATATCTTGTGTTTTTCTTTCCACGTCACCATTACATGTAACAGGGCTCTGCTCTGCTGGGGATGGCTGAACGCCTACCTGTCTGTAGGAAGCAGTGAATTTAATTATTGTTTTGCTCAGCTTGTGTGCATGGGTTTTTGTTTCCCTGTTAAGCTGTTTGTATCTCAACCCATGACTTTTCCAGGTTTTAGCCTTTTGATTATTTTCCCCAATTCTTCTGTTGGTAGAGTGAGTGAGCTGCTGTGTGGGTCTGGACTCTGGCTGAAGTTAAACCACAAGACCTCCTCAAACTGCTTTCAATGAGTCTGTCAGTGTCACCCATAGCTTAATCTCTCCTGCTTCACACTCATGTTTTTGGTTGGTTTGTGTTTGACTTTTCCATCGGATGCAATTTATACTGAGATTCTGACACCTTGGCTTTGGCTGACCTCAATGGAATTCATGGGTTTCTGCCATTCCTTGCAATAATACAAGTAAAGATCTCACAGGATCACTCATTAAGGATACCCTCCTTTCACCCTGAATACTTTAGGTAATCCAATTCAACTGCTTACTGTCTTACCCTTGATTTGACTGTGTCATTTGAATGGCACTAAACCAATGTTCTATTTCCAGGAAAAGTTCCTGTTAAGATCAAAATAATTGTTCATGATTTCTTACTCTCTTCTATACAATAATAGTAAGGAGTTCAATGCACATTAAATTATTTTACTCCCTTTAGTTGCCTCTGCCTGATGAATCATGGAAGATCTCGAAAAACCAGAAAGAAAAAGCTGATAGCAACAAAACACAATCAGGTTTTGATTTTTTCACAGGCTCCCAGTTCAAACATATCTATCGGCCTCCTATTCTTCCTCTTTGTCTGCCCTAGCTACAAAAATGAGGGCTGTGGATGGCTCCCTAAAGACCTCTGCATCCATCATAATTTTCCATCTGGCAGGAGGAGAAAAAAAGGTGACTAACCACTGATAGATGGCTGTGCAGGAGAGGGAAATCACACAACCCCTGATAAAGGGATGCTGACTGCAGGAAAAACATGATAAAGCGAGATTCAGGTGGTGAGAAAATTTTATAAATACTCTTAATTGCTAATCAAGCTGTCACAAGAACTTGTGTTATCATGTCTATGTGTGTCAATCACCTTGGAGAGAAGTATACAGGAAACGTAGCACTGCTGATTCCTCTGTTTATTGAACTATTCACTTGTTTGCAAAATGCTGCCTGCACTTATCTCGGACTGCATCTCCCAGGGACAATCCCCGCTATATTTTGTTTGCACAGCAATAAGCACTGTTAAAAAAACAAACAAAAAAAAGAAAGCTGTAAAAAAACCCCAAAGCTGTAAACCTCCTGGCTAACATTCTCTGTCACAGAGATCTGGGATGCAACCCAAATAAACCCAGCTCCATACCTCAATTATCAGGGAAATTTTGGCAGGCTTCAGATAAAGTGGCAGGGACACATAACCTTCTGCTGCAGCTGCCAAAGCACAGAGCAGCTACAGAAGTCAGAGCTGAGATTCAGAAGGAAGGTTTTCTTTTCAGGCCTGTGTATCTTTCCAGGCAGTAAAAGTCACATAATCTGCAGAAATGGATGAAAACACAATGCCAAGCAAACAGATTAATTTATTCACAAGGCACTTCCTACAGGCTATGTTAATTCCATCACAGAAAAGGCATTTAGGAAATTGGCACATGTATTCTGTGGGGTGTCTTAATTGACTGTTAAAGTTAGAAGAACACTGATTATGAAACAGTTAAAGTGTTAATACCATAAATGGCTTCAAGTTTCAGGCAGCTTCAGTGTAGGCTCTAACTGCACGTTTATTTACAGATATTACAGCAAACTTCCACAAGAAGGTGCCAGAAAGAATAAGAAGAAAAAACAAAACCAAAAACAAAAAAACAAGCAAACAAACAAACAAAAACAAACAAACAAAACCTATAACACTGTGTAAAGCAGCTCTTGTGCCAAAACTGACAAAGGGCTTAGCATTTTCCACTGCTGAGGTTAAGTGCTGGGGCATGTCAGAACAAACCAAGAAACATTCTGAGGAGGCAGATCTCCATCAGGCTGCTTTGTTTCTCTAATTTTAGGATCCAGGCAGGGAGGATCAAATGAGAAGAAAATGCTACTTTGGATGACCTGGTATCCATGAGACATTGAATCTGAGAAACCTTCACAGATTGTGTCCAGAGAGAATAATTCAAGTCTGTATGCAAAATCCCCATTGTCTGGATACCTGTGACTTTCTACCAGTGCTGATACACATGATGCTGTCAAAATGATGATGGCTTGCACCTGTGTTTTTTACATACATAAATGAAACTGAAAAGGTGGTGGTCCTTCAGCCCTGCTCCTAGGAGTGTCTCTGCTACACACCTCTTCCCAATGCAACATAGAGAGTAAAGATAGAGACAAAAGAATAAGCTGATGTATGCCTACATCAATGGCACGCCTCTCTGTCAGGTTTTATGTGTATTTCTATCTATGTCATCTGGTCAGTTGCATAAATCTATACTCACAATAATTAAAATCAAAATCAAATCCTTGCTTTGCTCTCTCCAAGTTGCATCACATAGTGTTTTGCACACTTTTTACCAAGATGGCTCAAGGACAGACATCAAGAGAGCTACAAAAATGCAGTTTGTGGTCAAGTAATCAGAGCAATGACAGTGAGAAACTTGTCACTCATCAAAGGAGTGAAATGTAACCTGATTTTTCCAGGCCTTATTGTAAGAAGTAATTGCTGTCCTAGCACTTAATGCAAAAAATCTTTTATGGTGGCTAATCCCTGGTAGATGGAGACGCAAGTTTTCAGTTTAGTGTATTAGTGATTCTTCATTGTGGCTGTTGCGGGAAATAACAAATGCAGAGCAAGTACATCATGCATTGGTAGGACAGAACTAGTGAATAACAAAGCATTCAGAAAACAACTCAGAGATATAATTTTCTTTCAATTTATATATGTTCTTGTTAGAGAGCTTCTGCTCCAGCCTTTCCCCAATTGACAATAGCAAGTCTTTCTCATTGCCATGGTCAGATATTTTACTGTGTACTGCAGAATATCAGAGCTGTTCAACCTCTCCCTTTCTGAGAAGAAGTGGGTCCAATGATGAGAAGGTTAGAAAGTTATTAACACTCCATCCCTCTTCAGAGCTGATTAGCCATTTACTGAATCTGAAAGAACCCTCTTGTATTGAGAAATCAGGCCAAAGTACTACTTTCAGAGTTTGGTGAGGAGAGTGCATTCCTAGAAGCACATTTCAGAATAGGAAAACTGTCCTTCTTTAGCTTGATTACATGCTCCCACAACAAAAGACATCTCCAAAAATAGGCATGCCTGTAGGTGAGGTCTGCTGGCAGCCAGCTCTGCAGGGGCAGGGAATGGGATATTCCAGGATATCCCCAGACTGTTCCACAACTAGGTTTGCTTTTGCCTTTGGCATAGGATACAGAGAACTAAGAATTATAGTTAAAATAAATCTGAACTGCATGACTCCACATGTTTCCTAGAATTTGACAAATTCTTAATTTTTTTTTCCTGAAAGTTGCTCTAGATTTGTAAGTTTAAGCAGATGTTCTAGTTTCAAAGATAGGTGTGTACTAGGGAAGGAAGAAGCCTCCCTAGGAATGGAAAACGTAAACCCCCTCCCTCCAAATTACTATAATTTTGAAATTAAGGGGCTCTCAGACAAGGATAGGAGGGTAGGAATAATAGTTCTTTACTAGTATGTATAACAAACAACAATAACTATTGTCACCGAGACACACAAAGCAGTCACACGCAGACAAGAGATTTTCGCAAGGCAGAGGTTCTTCCATCCAGCTCACAGCTGAGACAGAGGATAGAAGAAACCCCTTTGTTTATTTCTTACTTTTTATACATTTGTGGGTCTAGCAGAAGATTGGCTTTTTGGGGTTTCCACCCCTCAGCCTCAGTGGCCAGACCAACTGTCAGTTACAGTTCTTTTTCAGGTTAGAAATATGCAAACAAAGGACAAAGAATGAAAAACAAAGGATTTGTTTATGTTCCATCTGTGGGAAAAGGTAGAAAACTGCTCCTAATATTGTACAGTAACGAAAAGATCTGACTCCATTATGAAATTCAAAAAGGCCTTAAAAACCTCAGAAAAACCAGGGTAACAAACTATGGCATTAACAACAAAACAGAAACCAGGAATCTCATGATGGCTTTCTCCGCTGACACGGGAAGGGATGGAGGAGAAGCTTTGCTGCACAAAACCCTGGGTTAGTCTGATCTCCGTGCCTCAGGACACTGAGGAGCACCAAGCTGGAACAGCAGGAATGAGCAGAAGTTCCAGGCTGGTGGATGAGATGCAGCAGAAGCTCTGCATTGGTGTCTGGGGCTTCTGGGATGTCCTGGTTGGGACGGGGTTTCAGGGCTACAGCGTAGCAAAAGACTGAGGAAGCAGTGGGGGCGGGACAGCAGGGGCCTGGCTCCCAGCCAGGCAGGAAAGAAAAATGAGCTCAGGATTCCTGGGCACCCGAGCAGATGATGGTAGATCCCTAGGACTGGACTCTGGTGATGACAGTGAATTCTCCCTGCTGTAAGCAACAGCTTGACCCTGCTCATTCTGATGCCAAGAGCGAGCCCCACTGCCCATAGTCCCGTCTTTTTTCCTGTCCCCAAAATATCTCGTGGTATCTCTTCTCTCAGAGAGAAACTCCCAGAGGCAAAAGAAATGTAGTACCTGGATGCTACACTCCTCTCCTGACTTTGGCCACTTCTTTTGTTTTGCCTAAGTACACATAAGTACCCAGTAGTTTGTTTCCTAGCAACTTAGGAACCAGGGAAAAAATTCTGTAAGGAAGAAATATAATTCCCAACAGCAGATTATGCAGGGGAAATCAGCAAATAAGCAGATAATAATCTTTAAAAATAACTGCTGAAAATGTTGCTGCTGAATGACTTCCTAAAGTCAGAAGAAGCATAAAAGACTTTGGGTTGTTACTACAAAATACTCTTGAATTTCATGAGAGTACATTTCAGAATTGGTTTGAACACAGTTCCTCTTCCACTGATTGCACATGCTGTCACTGGTAACAAACAACCACTAAGGAAGCCAGAAGGGGAGCAGCCCTGGTGTCCCTGAGGAGCGGCAGTCACCTTCATCAGGACATACTGGGCTATAAGAAAAACCACAGAGTATTAAAAGTGTGAGAAAATGTATTTTGGGAAGAGGCAGCAGTTGTTTTTAGAACTTAACTGTGTCTGGTTCTGTCCCCGCTCCGGGCGGGAGATGACCTCCGGCTAGCTCGGGTCAACACGGCCACAGAATGCTCCCAGTCCGGGGGCACGCAGGCTATCACCTGCTGGGTCGGCTTCTCGGCGGCAGCTGGACCAATAGTGTTGTGACAGCAACAGCAGAAGAAGAGAAAAGGCTGGCTCTCAGCTTAGCAGGTTAAAAGATGTTTATTAGCTGAAGAGCTGAGGAGCAGAGAGCTGAGCTCCGAGCTGAGAGAGTTTGAATCTCCCTCCTCCACCTTATAAGCAGGGGAGGGGTTCCAGGGGGCTTACAACAAGACAACAAATCAGGGGATCCAGGGGGTAACAAGGTGTGCCCACCCCCAAGCCCTGGACCACTAAAATCCAGAGCCAAAGGAATTCCCCCCAGGGGACCTTTCACCTGAAGCCTTCTCCCTGAGATTTCACAATCCGGAAGGGACCCCTGAAGTGATAGGCAGGCTGTCCCAGAGTGAGGAGGGTGGGAGGACTGACACAAAACACCTTGTTATACAGAAAACACAAAAGAGATTACAACATTGGGGATAAAGTGAATGAACCATAACATAAACTTCTTACAAAAACCTAATAAAACAGTTCTGCACCACCACACTTAACCTTCCTGCCAGTACCTAAACAGCTGCTGAATATGAGCCAGCAGTGAGCGCATGTGGCCAAGAAGGCCACTGGCATCCTGGCCTGTATCAAGAGTATTGTGGCCAGTAGTACCAGGGCAGAGATCCTTCCCCTGAACTTGGCACTGGTTGGGCCACACCTTGAATGCTGTGTCCCATTCTGGACTCTCAGTTTAGGAAGGACACTGTGGGGCTGGAGCATGTCCAGAAAAGAGCAAAAAGGCTGGAGAGGGGGCTGGAGCACAAGTCCTGTGAGCAGCTGAGGGAGACTGGGGAGCTCAGCCTGAAGAAAAGAAGGCTCAAAGGAGATGTTACCACTCTTTACAACTCCCTCACAGGAGGGTGCAGCCAGGTGGAGGTCAGGCTCCACTCCCAGGTTACAAAGGAGACAAGACAATAGGACACAGCCTTAAGGTGTACCAGGGGAGGTTTAGATTTGACACTAGGAAGAAATTCTTCACAGAAGGGGTGATAAGACTGAAGGGTGATAAGATTGGAAGGGGCTTCAAAGGGAGGTGGTGGAGTCATAGTCCCAGAAAATATTTAATGAAGGACTAGATGTTGCACTCAGTGCCATGGTGTGGTTGACAAGGTGGTGTTGGGTCATAGGTGGGACTTGATGATCTCACAGGTCTTTTGTAACCTAAATGATCTTGTGATTCTGTAAAAGAATATGTCTGCTTAGCACTGCAACTAGAGTGGATAATTGCCAGTTTCTTTTCTCTCTCTTATTGGTTGTGTCGCTGTGCCAAGTTTTGCTGTGGGGCAGCTACTAGTTTCACTTGGACAGTCTGGGCTGTTTTTATGCTTTAATAAATTCTACCATCACTTTGGTTGTCCATTGCATTAAAAACAAACAAACAAACAAACAAACAAACAAACAAACAAACAAAAAAACCCCACCTCTTTCAAAAACAGAAGCTTGACCAGCAAAGTCCTACCATGCTGAGCAGGCTGTGTGCTCAGACTGCAGTGATTCTTGAGAGCAGAAGCACTAAGAAACACAGCTCTAAATCCACATACTCTTTCTCTTCAAGCTATGACAAAGCTGTGGAAGAGGGAGTTGGAATTATTCAACCTGGAGAAGTCTCCAGGGAGACCTTCTTGCAGCCTCTTAGTACTTAAATGGGGCTTGTAAGAAAGATAAGGACTGACTTTTTAGTAGAGCCTCTAGGGAAAGGACAAGAACTAATAATTTTGAACTAAAAGAATGTAGATTTAGACTAGATATAGGGAAAATATTTTTTATGATGTGGATGGTGAAAAAGTTGTGCAGATTGGTCAGAGAAACTGTGTGTGTGACCATTCCCAGGAAATATTCAAGGTTAGTCTTGATGGGAGTCCAAGCAAGCTGAACTAGTAAAAAGTGTCCTTGTCCCATGGCAGGGGAGTTGGACTGATAGGACTCTACAGGTTCTTTCCAGCCCAAATTATTTTATGATTCTGTAAGAAAATTTTCAACATTCATGGCTATCTGTAAAGAGTGGATGATCCAGTGAGCTTATTGGCAGGAGTACTAACACCTGAAACAAGATGACTGGCTCCTCTCTGGCTTAGACTCCTGTTGCATGCTGCCACAAGGTGACAGATCACAACCTTTAAACCTGTGTTCACCTCCAAAGTGAAGCCGGAGTCTAGACTTGGGCTGAACTGACAAGCAGTTCAGCAGGAGTGGTAGTGCCAGCTGAAGGGCTCACCTCCCTATTTCTGCTCCCCTAGCTGCCACAGCAATAAATCCTCTAGGGATGATGGTGCAGGCTTGCCAGGTGCCTTAGTTTGAAAAGACAGGTATCTGCTAGGAAGAAGCGGGGCCTCTCTAGGAATGGAGTATTCCAGTCCCTTCCCTCCAAGTTATTATAATTTAGAAGATTAAAGGGGCTTTTTCAGGCAGAGCTATGGGGAAAGGAATAACAGTTCTTTACTAGTAAATATAGCAGGACAAACAAACAACAACTATAGCAATAATAATAATAATAAACAGAACCAAGAATCTCGAGGGGCTTTGTTTCACAAAGCCCGGGGCAGTCTGATCTCTTGGGACCCCAAGAGAACCAAGCTGGAACGCTGGGACACCCTGGGGCTGATGGCTGGAAACGGTGGTTTGTCCCCAGCAGGCAGGGGGTGTCCCATCAGGCAAAGTGAGCAGTGCTGAAGAAGCCACAATGGCTGGACAGGGGCTGACCCAGCTCCAGCAGGGCAGGCGAGGAGCTCTGAATTCGTGGGCGGTCCAGCAGATGATGGATGATAGTATTCCCAGGACCAGACCCTCTGTTAACAGTGGACTCTTCATGCAGCTACCCAACCGTCCTCTCCAATGCCAAGAGCAGGAGGGAAACACACTCATCTCCTGGAGCGCTGAGCCTTTCCCTCCCCCAAACTTAAGTGATCTTCCCCCACACTCAGCCACTTCTTTTGTGTGAGTCAAGCACTCTTTAAGCATCAATATTTAGTCTCTTAGCAACTTAGGGAGGGGGAAAAATTCTATGGGGGAAAGAAAAAAACCAAAACTAAACCTAACCCCCAACAGCAGGGCAGCCTCAGGATACCTACACCCAGTGTCTTATCAGAGTGTACTTGAGGTGCTACACTTGGTCTGATGAAATGAAGCAGCAGGGCAAGAGAGAAAAGGCAGGAAATGTGAAAAAGGGCAACTGAGAAAGAATACCCCAGATGGGATCTGCACGTACCATGCCAGAATGTTTCCTAACCTGGTACTGAGCAGTTTTCTTGCACATCGGCAACTCTTTTGCTGAGCACTGTTTTCCGCTACGGTTTTACCTTCACTCAGGAGGTTACCATGGAAACTTCTATGGGACAACTGGGAAGGCCAAGCTGTAGCCCGGAGAATACATAAATCAGTAAGCAGGGAAGTAAGTCAGTAACAAGCTAGGGCTTCGGAAGGCACCTTTTTCTTGAAAGCAGCATCAGAACACATTAGAGAGGGCAAGAAAGGTGCTGTACGCTAGCAGACGCCTCCTGTTACAGAAGCAGAGCACTGGCTAGTCAAGAAGATGCTGAATTAAAATCTAGAGAGCACAAGGAAGAGATAATACACTTGCATTAATACGTTTCATTGTAAATAATCGTCCTAGAGTATGATCAACAACCAGCTTTCCCCAGCTTATCCCAGATACTTTTGCCTTTCCCTCCTTTCCTAGTAGCATGAATTAGTTTTAACCAGCATCCCATATGGGAATAATTGTCCTGTGTTTTTCTTCTTCCTACACTGTTCTCATCCCCCCTTTTTCTTAAATGTACTCCAATAAACCATAATTTGATTTGCTGCTATGATCTAATATGTGCACATGTGGATGCACTATGTGGTAGTTTTTTTTTTCCTAAAAGTGAGAGACACATTGCACGTGAAGGGGGTTCTGTCAAATTCACAGCTGTCAGATCCTAGCAGCAGCTCATTCCCTGTGGGTCACAGACAAAGACTGGGGAAGGAGGCGTTGCAAAAGTGGACTTAATTCTTTCCCTTCCTCATCTCTTTACCACTATACGTAAAATGAAAAAAGTAATGTCTCTGTTTGATAAATATGGTGAAATACTTTACATGGTCATTCTGATTAAGCCACTGATGATCCTAAAATAATTAAGATGCATAAAGGATTAATCTACTTGCTTAGGAAAATCCCTTCCTCTGCATACCTGACTCTCAGCTGCAGCATCTCTACATCCTTTCTGCTGGGTGGCAATAACATGCTCACAGCATTAGCTATACTGAGTAAATCTGGGAAGCAGAACTAAGGACTTCAGAGAGAACTTAACCCATCTTGCCACCGAACTGACCACTTGGCGGTTACCTTCAGGAAGGCATCAGCTGCAGTATAGCGCTCCCAAATTAAAACGTGCTTTTTTTTGTCAAGGGTAAGGCACCATACAACAAGGGTAAGGCTCAATGATGTTTCAGGACACTGGAAGCCAAAATTATGCCATTTGCAATTACTCTTTATACGACATAACAGACACAGCCTGTGCTTAGACAAACAGAAAGCATTTACTTCTGTTATTAACTAAACCCTTTGATCACATTGCTGCCTAAAAGGTTGTTGTTAAGATTTTATCAACTGTCCTTAATCCTTCCCTGGGGTGAAACCTTTTTTACCATTTTGGTTCTACCAAAAAGACAGTCTATCTTCCCAAAATTTTCTTTTCTTATTTCATGGCTTTTTCATGGTCTCAAGGTTGCATGTAAGTATTAGTCAGGTATTTGCACAGCAAAGCTCCTGTTTGAATTTATGCACAGGGGAGTGAGAACCAGATATTTCCACTGAAGACAAAAGAAAAATTATATCCAGCAATGTGAGAAAGACAGCTCACAGAGATTCCTGTCATTAAGGCTTTTGATGCCAAAAGTATGGAAACTAATGAAGATGGAGATGAATGCCTGTGGGTAAGAAGGGGAATGCCAACAAGGCTGACACCCTCCTGGGAGTCCGTTACCGTCCACCCAACCAGGAGGAACAGGTGGACAACTTATTCTATAAGCAGCTGAAGAATGTTTCAGGATCGTCAGCCCTTGTTCTTGTAGGTGACTTCAACCTGCCAGATATCTGGGAACTTTACACAGCAGAAAAGAGGCAGTCCAGGAAATTTTTAGAGTGCATGAAGGATAACTTTTTTTTGCAGCTGGTGGGTGAGCCTCCGAGGGGAAGGACTGTCTTAGATCTGTTGTTTGCAAATAGAAATGGGCTGGTGGGAGATGTGATGGTTGGAGGCCGACTGGGGCCGAGTGATCGTGAAATTATAGAGTTCTTGATAATTGCTGAAATCAGGAGGAACACTAATATGACTCTTACATTGGATTTCTGGAGGGCAGACTTTGGCCTATTTAGGAGATTTATTCAGAGAGTTCCTTGGGGAGCAGCCCTTAAAAACAAAGGAGTTCAGGAAAAGTGGGCATGCTTCAAAACCAAAATTTTGAGGGCACAGGAACAGACTTTCACTGTGTGCCAAAAAATAAGTCAATGAGGTAAACATCCAGCCTGGATGGAAAAGGCGGTTTTAGAGAAACTTAGGAATAGAAGGAGGATGTATCATTTTTGGAAGGAGGGTCAGGTCTCTCAGGAAGTATTTAAGGGGGCTGATAGAGCATGTTGGAAAAAAATTCAGGAGGCCAAAGCTCAGTTTGAACTTAAAATGGTGATTTCTATAAAGGATAATAAAAAATGTTTCTACAAATATGTTAATGGTAAAAGGAGAGGTAAGGCCAACATTTCTTCTCTATTGGATGAGGGAAGGAACTTAGTAACTGCAGATGAGGAGAAGTGCTTAATGCCTTCTTTGCTTCAGTTTTCAGTGGGAAGACAACTTGCCTTCAGACAACTGTTCTCCTGGGTTGGTTGATGGTGCTAGGGAACAGAATGATGCCCCCCTTTATGTGTGAGAACAGACAGAGATAGTGCTGAAGGAACTCTTACTCCTGATATATTGCAGCTGTGTTAATTACCAAAGAATAGGAACAGCCTTGCCCTCACAGCTATGGGTCATAAAAGCGTGAGTGAATTGGTGGAGTGGTCAGTCAGCTGGAGTCAGCTGGAGTCAGCTGGCCATGCTGTGAGGAGGAAGTGACAGGAAGCAGCCAGCTAGAAATGGTGAAAGAAGAGAGAAGAAGTGAAAGAGCCAGAGCTGTGTGGGGTTGTTCATAGGACTGCAACTTAGCAAAGGTAGGGAAGACTTTTTAAATAACATGGGACTGCAGTGTAGAGAAGGTATTTTAGGTAACGAGGTACTGATACATGAGACCCCCTGAAGTTTTTAAAGAAGCACTCTTGAGTGCTGTGGCCATCTCGACAATGACGATGACACATTATCCAAGAGGAGGCAGTCAGAGAACTGCTGAGATGCTTGGATACTCATAAATCTATGGGCCCAGATGGGATCCATCCCAGGGTGATGAGGGAGCTGGCAGATGAGCTTGTGAAGCCACTCTCCATCATCTACCATCAGTCCTGGCTCACTGGTGAGGTTCCAGAGGACTGGAAGCTGGCCAATGTGACACCCATTCACAAAAAGGGTGCAAAGGAGGATCCTGATAATTATAGACAAGTCAGTCTGACCTCAGTACCTGGTAAGATAATGGAACAGTTTATACTGAGTGCCATCACACAGGATTTATAGGATGGCCAGTGTCCCAGGCCCATGCAACACAGGTTTAGGAGGGGTAGGTCATGTTTGAGCAACCTGATCTCCTTTTATGACCAGGTGACCTGCCTGGTGGATGCAGGAAGGGCTGTGGCTGTTGTCTATTTGGACTTCAGCAAGGCTTTTGACGCTGTCTCCCACAGCACACTCCAGGATAAGCTGGCAGCCCGTGGCTCGGACAGGAGCTCTCTTTGCTGGGTTAGGAACTGGCTGGATGGCCGGGCCCAGGGAGTGCCGGTGAACGGTGCTGCATCCAGCTGGCAGCCAGGCACCAGTGGCGTCCCTCAGGGGTCTGTGCTGGGCACAGTTCTGTTCAAGAACTTTATTGATGACATGGATGAGGGTATTGAGTCTCTGATTAGTAAATTGGCAGACAACACTAAGTTGGGAGTGTGTGTTGTTCTGGTGGAAGGTAGGATGGCTTTGCAGAGAGACCTGGAACTGTTTGATGGATGGGCAGAGTCCAACAAGGTGAAGTTCAATAAGTCCAAGTGCCGAGTCCTGCACTTTGGCCACAGTAACCCCCTGAAGCGTTATAGGCTGGGGAAGGTGTGGCTGGACAGTGCCCAGGAGGAAAGGGACCTGGGGGTGCTGGTGCCAGTGGCAGAACACGAGCCGGCAGTGTGCCCAGGTGGCCAAGAGGGCCAATGGCATCCTGGCCTGGACCAGGAATGGTGTGGGCAGCAGGAGCAGGGAGGTCATTCTTCCCCTGTACTCGGCACTGGTCAGGCCACACCTTGAGTGCTGTGTCCAGTTCTGGGCCCCTCAGTTTAGGAAGGACGTTGAGATGCTTAAGTGCCTCTAGCAGAGGGCAACAAGGCTGGTGAGGGGCTTGGAACACAATCCCTCTGAGGAACAGCTGAGGGAGCTGGGGTTCTTTAGTTTGGAGAAAAGGAGACTCCAAGGTAACTTTATCACTCTTTACAGCTTCCTGAAGGGTGGTTGTAGACACCTGGGTTTGGTCTCTTTCTCCAGGTAGCAACTGACAGAACAAGAGGACACAGTCTCAGGCTCCACTCAGGGAAATAAAGGCTGGACATTAGGAAAAAGTTTTTCATGGAAAGAGTGATAAAGTACTGGAATAGTCTGCCCAGGGAGGTGGTGGAGTCACCATCCCTGGATGTGTTTAAAAAAAGACTGGATGAGGCATTTGGTGCCATGATCTAGTTGAGGTGTTAGGGCATGGGTTGGACTCGATGATCTTGAAGGTCTCTTCCAACCTGGACATTCTGTGCTTCTGTCATCAGGAAAGTCAATTTGCAGCAAAACACTGCGTCAGAAGAGACACAGGACCAGGGCTGCTTCATATGTGGGTTACCTGCATTTCTCCAGTCTAACTCATGGCATTTCAATGACTCATTCTTGAATGGACCTTAAAGGAAAGGACCCTAAAGGTCACCTCACTCTAAAGATCCTGCAGCTGGGATTCTTCCTATGTATGGCACATATTTAAAACAATCCTTCATCTCTTCCTAAAATCTGTAACATTTTCATGATGCTCACTCCTTTCCCTCCAACAAAATACACCATTTGCATTTTGAAACCAGTAAAAATAGGTTTATCAAATTGCCTGTGTTGACCCATCAGACCAATAAGCTGTTCTGCCAGGTCCAGTTAGAAAAAGAAATCTTTGGGAAAAGAGACTTTTGATACTTTTGCTTGGTGTTGCCTGTCAACGTTTAGTAACTGCAGAGCACTGGCTTTTGCTTTTTGCTTTCAGGGTAACGAAACTGGCAAAAACTTACAGAGAAGGTGAGAGTTCTTATTACTGTGCTGACTATTAATAAATGATAGACATACTTTTTAAAGTGGAAGGAAGAAACAGTTTAGGAAATTCAAGTAAATCAATGTAAGATTAATTTTGCAACCCAAGTTACCAAGTCACAGGTTTTACAGGATATCCCTGCTGTCAATAGAGAGACTGATAGATATATAATTCTTCCATGCCACAGAAAGGAGACCTTGGTGAATTTTGGCAGAGATTGTCATGGAAGAAGTTTTATGTTCAGCAGAGGCAAAGCTGAAGTACAACTGGGACCTGGGTGTCTTCAGCAGATCCATAGGGAAGCCTTTCTGACAACACAGATTTGCATGCCCTGAGGCAGCTTTAATATTCACTACAGGTTAGATCAGTCTCTGAGTATGGCTGGGTGGATAAAATGTCAGATGAAACCACTTTAGATATCCAGTATCAGCTTCTAATGATCAGAAAGACAGCTTCATAAGTAGCATGGAAGGGACATTGACTAGAAATGGAGAAGAACCACAGCATAAGTAAATTATTATCTTTCAATTGTTCTAACAAAGATTATAAATACTGTAAAAGTCTAAATACTGCTGAATGGATAAGTAATGCGAAAGAGTTGATGCTGGTGAAAAGGGTGATGGCAAATGCAGGGAACAGCAGTAATTCTGCAAGAGTAAAGCACCACAATGAGGAACGCTTTCCAGAGAAAAACCAGGTTCTACAAGAAGAACCACTGTGACCTGGAGCTCTAAATGCAAGGATTTCCTGCAGCTTCCAAGACAAGAGAAATATGCTTCATTTTTTTCAGCTCCTTGGTGCTTTCTGGTACTTCTTTTGAGTTACTTTCATTGGTTTAAGCCATTTCAGCTGTAGAAATTAAATTTATATGCAGGTTTTCTTCATGTGCTGTTGTCTCCTTAGAGTAGTGTTTGAGTATCTTAAGTATTTTATTGAGTATTTTATTTATTTATTTTTTAGATTGAGTATTTTAGATTTGCTGGTTTCACTGCATGTTTGAAATGGTGCACACTTGCCTTTTTTCAGTCTCAAAGTTCATCATGGCAGATGTTCACTGTTTGCACTACGTAATACTTTGTTAAAGGTTTCATTGGGGGACAACAAGACCAGCTTTCTGGTAGAATTATTCTGAGTGCAACACTCTTGAGGATTGAGTGGAAACCTTTGAACCTGCAAAACAGAATTTGTCCAGGTAAGCTGAGAGCTCAATATGTAGGAATAGATGGGAAGTTACTGAAGAACAGTGGGAAGATAAGTTTACTTTCTTGGCATACTGAAAAGAATGTAGCACTATATGGAAGTCTTTCTGGATCCAAAGCAATGCATGTATGTTATAGGTTTAATAATCTATAGCCATTGTGTTATAAAACTTGGGCACATCCACCATGTTGCCTATTCTTTTCAGCCTTCTGATTGTTTGTATTTTTGTAGTGAGTTTCTTATGGATTGTAACATAAACAAAGTGATTGTTTTTGCAGATCCTCCACAGAGGAGGGACAATTGATGTTTGGTTTTTTTGGTTTTTTTTTGTTTTTTTTGGTTGTTGTTGTTGTTGTTGTTGTTGTTGGTTTGGTTGGGTTTGGTTTGGTTTTTGTTGTTTTTTGGGGTGGGGGGGTTGGGCTTTTTTGGTTTTTTTTACCAGTGGATTTGGAGAGGTGGCAACCTCATTCTCCAATCCCTGGTCTTGTCCAGAATCTACAGAAATTGAGGTTGAGAAATAAAGTTCTTTTTGGTCTGACAACTTGACTGCATGAGTGTTGTTCTTTCCGTGTCCTCTAGCGACACCCACCACAGTTTTTTTTTTTTAGCATTTAAACTTTTGCATCTGAAAGCTGCCTCTTCTGACTCCTGATTAAGATCAGTATGACTACTAAAAGACATCTCTGCAGTCTGATAAAAGTCTTCACTGGATAATGGAGATTTCAGGTAGCTTTATAATATGGGCACTAAAAATTGCTGTTCATTCTAGAAGGTAGAAGTCACAAATTTTATTAATAGCCTTTCACCGTCAAAACCAGACATCTAATGAGATTTCACTAAGCTAACGCTTCAAATTTTATGGAAAGCAACACTTTCCTGAATTTTCTCCCATAAACCAAGAATTGATTGCTCACATAGCTAAGTTGTTCTCTGTTTTTTTCTGCCTCCAACATTTAAACCCAGGTCTGAGCTACAGCACAGGAAGCGCCTGGAGCACACAGCTGGTGCTGGCACTGCAAACAACTGGTAACATCTGCATCCTCAATTCTGTTTATTCTTAATTCTGTGAAAAAAGGATGAATGCGGAATGGAAACACAATGTCAGCCAGAGTGGCTAATGGCTTCCAGCTGCTGAAGCTGACCCAGCATCCCAGATCATGCCAGCAGCACCTAATATTTCAATGTGCATGTTCTTGTGGACAAGTTTAAAAGGTCAGAGGGTTACACTAGGGTGAAAGGAAGAAATCCTATGGCTCAGGAGGACAAGTGCAATGTTTTCCAGGGTTAGGGTCAGAGGTTTTCTGACTGAATTACTGAGAATGTGGCACCTTGTAGCCTCACTGATTCCCTAAAATGTCCACTTTCTTTTATAGCCAGAATTGTGGTGATTAGGAGGGCTCATATATGTGCAACCCAAAAATGTGAAGCAAAAGACTATTCATTGTCAAAAAGTCAGTACGTTTTAGTATAGCAACTAGAGGAATCACTTTTCCATAGACCCTTACAGGAATATTGCTTCCCACAGGGTTTCCTGTGGAAATAAAAATAAAATCAACTTAGACTGATGTAAAGCCATTTGAATTCCAGCTTCAGTGATTTCTTCTCTTTTCTTGTACAGGTATGGCTGAATGCAAAAACTGTCCTTGCTGCTGCTACCTCAAGATTTATCTGTTCTCTTTTTGGTACATGGATTCTCCCCCTCCCTCTCTAGTGTGTCTGGTGGGGCAGTGAATGAAAGTAGATCCTTAGTCCTGAATCCTAAAATAGGTTGGATGGGGCCCTGAGCAACCTGACCTAGTGGGGGGCCCCAAGGTGGGGCAGTGGATGGTGGTATATAGCAGTGTCCTCTCACACCTGGCAGGCTTGCAGGCCAGCTGAGTTCTGCACTGCCACAGCGAGGATCGGTCGGGGTTACAGGCAGGGCGAGTAACCTCCTCCCGGCGGGTTCTTGGTTCCCCACAAAGGCGAGTGGACCTGATGGCGTAACGACTGCGGCGATGGAAAAAGGGTCATCTCTCTTTAGGCACGGTAGAAGGTAGTTTATTAAGGGGAGTCCGGCAAGGAGCTCCGCCTCAGACCACTGCTGCCCAGAGAGAGCCCAGATCAAACCCTTGTGGCCACTTATAAATGGGAGAGGATCCAGGGGTGGTGACAACGGGTCAGCCAACCAGGGAACACAGGGGTGTAACAGGGGTGTCAACTTCTGAACAATGAACAAATCACAGGGGGGTAGGAGGGGATCCCTTGGGCGCCAGCCTACTGCTCAACACCTCTCCTGGATCTTTCCAGAATCCAGGGAAGGGTCTCGAAGTGACAGACAGGGTGACCACGAGGAGGGGGGGGGGATTGACAGGGACAGGTGCAGGGGAGGAATGATTGACAGAAAACATCTGGTTATACCACCAACTCATAAGGGGGAAAACTACTACAGAACACAGGGGTATACAATGGACTGAACCATTACAAAAATAACTTAAAAATCTTACAAAAATAACTTAATAAAATCACTCTCACACCACTACAGTGGTGGTAGTTGTAAGCAATTGATCTTTAAAGAGCCCTCCAATACAAACTATTCTATGCTTCTGTGATTCCAAATGACAGACTCGTAAAGTAGTATCCTGGATTATAAGCATTATACCACATTATCAGGTCAGAAGTATCACATCCAGTGACAGGCAGCCTCTAGTTACAGAGACCATCATCTCCGTTCCCTTGGAGTTTCCTCAGTTACTTTCCTCAATAATTTATGTTTAATCAATAAGAAAAAAACCCCCAGTACTACAAAAGCTTGCAGTGACATTAGGCCATGTAGTAATTTGCAGAAACAGCAAAGGTGCAATGATACTGTAATATCTGCTTCTCTATGGATGTGGCCTAAGTAGCTGCTGAGGGGCAAAATCCATATGGAGTCATAAACCATGACACCATAATTCATGTTGAAGCTCAGCCACAACATATCCACATTATTTTATTGGGGCATTCAGTTCCTGGATTATGAGACTTTAATGAGATTTTTTTCTGGGTTTTTTTTGTGGGTTTTTTGTTTTTGTTTTTAATAGTAAGGACTGTGTCTAGCTTTGGTTTAGTCTCATCTTCATGTTAATATCTTTTATTTGGATTGTTTTCAGGGTTTTCCCCCCCCCTCCTTACCTATCTGTAACCCTAATAATGGGAGATACAGTTCAATTCTTATCCTGCAGACATCAAACAGGAACAAGGGACTGGAAACAAAGTGGAAATTATTTCCAAGCACACCACAAAGCAGGGATTAAATGCCAGTTCACAAGGAGTTCTACTTGTCTGCTGTTTTGTCTTTCCCTATCAAAATAGTCTAAGAGTTTTGGATTAACTGTCTCTACAGTTCTAAAAGCAGCTAAGTGTATAGCACTTAGAACTTTCAAAAACAAGTTTAAATAATATATCTTTCAAATATTTCAGTGTCAGGATCAATGCCATTTAAGGTCCATACAATTATTGAAAGGGACATTTCAATGTCGTTGCCAGAGTAACAGAATACCTCTCGTTTCTTGTTTAGGTCAGGCTTTAGTAATTTTTTTTCCACAGGCATCAGTTTCCACTCATTCCCACAGGTCTTTAATCAGCAAAACACTCACTGTTAAAGAGATGGTCTTGAAAGTGTGGTGTAAGCTCTTAAGTAAGGTAATCTAGCCTCTTTTGCAGCTGCTTCCCAGAAAGCTTTCAGCTCAACTGTAGTCTGAGCAAATCCTCACTCAGAATTTCTGCTTGAAGTTGTACCAATATTATTAACCCTGAATTTTTTTTAGAAGACACCCTTTAATCCTCTCATGTATGTTATTTTTAATAAAAGTTTTTGTTTGCTTGTTTGCATTGAGGATGCCAAAGTCATTGTTTACCTTTTCAAGACCTTTTTCTTTACATTTTGTATTTATATTATTGATTTACCCTTGGGCAGCTGAAACTGCCCTTGGGGCTGGCAGCTGAGCTAGGCAGCAACTTGATTCTTGGAAATGACTTTAGATTAAAAACTGGGGAAGTATTTCATTAAAAATTCATCCCTTCCTCTGTTCCTTACCTTCTTCCCACTCTCCATTCTCCCTGTTTTTCTCTCTTTTTTTCTCTTTTTTTTTTTTTCCCTCTTTTTTTCTCTCCTTCCTGCCTTCCTTCCTCTCTTCTTTCCTTTCTTCCCTCCCTCACTCCAGGCTTCTCTTTATCCCAACAAGGCAGTTACTCCACAATCATTGTCACTGACTTGATTTTTTTCTCGTTACTCATAACAAAATAAATATGCACACCCCCCCCCTTTATATATATATATATATATATATGCATATACATCCATGCCCCCACATATGACTCCTCACGTGTGTGTTACAGTCTGCTTCAGAGAGAAGGAAAAGCCAAATAAGATCCTCTTGGGAGGAAGCAGTGTGCAGTGTGTCCCGCTTTGCTGCATCCCTCTGCAGCTGCCTGATCCCAGGGCACTGCCCTAGGGGACACTGACATCAGACATGTCCATTCTGTTCCCAGCATTTCTCCTGCCTGCACTGCCACCCGTGGGCTCTGTTCTTCCCTTTGGGAACACAGAACAGCACTGTGAATCCTGCCCCGGGGATGCCAAAGGGTGCCACGCTGTCCCTTGCCACGGGTGTCCTTTGAGCAGGCACGGGTGAAGGAGCCACGGGGCCACCTCCCTCCCTGCTGCCTCTTGACGTGACAGTGTAACAGCTTGGCACTGCAAAAGCCAACATCAAACCCCGGCAGCCCCTCTTTAATTAGCTTTATTCCCTTTGTGTCTCTGTTTTAATGTGCAGTTCCCAGATTTCTTCACAGTCAGCTCTCCCTTTTATGCCTTCTGGAGAGCAATATATATAGTGCAGTGCTATAAATAAGACTAGCAATGTCATGGTAACCATGGTAACTGGTAGGCTTCAAACACAGATGTGCGTGAGATATATAGGAGGCTGACCTTGACTTTACAGCCAGATGATCTGTCCTCTCTAAAATTACACTGCCTGGAATTCAGATTTCTCACCTGACAATTTTTTTTTTTTTTTTAATTGTCTCCTTTTAAATACATAACAACTTACTGGATTTTTTTTTTTTTTCTTCTTTTTTTAAAAAATAAACTGTTGTTGCAAAGAGGGCCTGAAAATTGATACCTTCTTTGGAGGCTCATTGCAATGATGCCTAAAAACCTTTTTTCTTTTCAGATAGAAGGAGCAGCTGTCCTTGCTCACCATCCATTGTAGCTGCTATGTCTCACCTCTCTCTGTGCGGGATAGTTCAATTCACTGCAAAGATAAAATTGATTAATTCAATTCTGATCTTCTGTTCTGGGCAGAATATGAAAGTTTCAATTTCTTGAAAATAAATGCAGCAACTGAAATACAAAGATGATTCAACCAGGGTCTGCCAACAACAATATAGTAAAAAGAGTTGCTCAGTCCCTCTGGAATAACTTTCGACACAATTGACAGCTGAAGCAGAGGAGGCTTTCAGATCCCTCAATATCTGTGCCTTTGGAGTAAAGCAGCCCTATCCACGTGGACAGGGCCTGTGGGCAGTAGCTGCACACTGGTTCATGACGGGGTGAGCCCTGGTCTGCAGCTCTGGTCCACAGCACTCCTGTCCCTGTGTCCTTACCTCCCACCACAGCAAAGCTGTCTGTTGATCCCTTCTTATTCCCGTAATCACAGAAGCTCATCATGGGTTGCGAAAACCGGCCTGGGAAGCAGGGTGGATGCTTGATCAGTCTGTCCTTGCAACCTCCACACATCTGTCCTGCAACCTCTGCTGGTGCCGGTGACAGCACAGGCATCCTTTTCTCTGTGTCACCAGAACATTCTCCTTGCCATAATTTCACCCAGATGAAGAAAAATATGTGGCTTCACTTTTGGAAAACTCTGATCCAAAACTTCACATCTAGTAAGGTAGTGTCTGGAATGACTTTATGATGCTCGTATCCCCAGTCGTCTGTTCTGTTTGTGCTGCATGTTGAGTTCTGTGCATTTAAGGCTGGTTCTGGGAGCAAAGGAGGAGCAAGAAGAAGTGCAGAGTTCGTTTTGAGAAAACTGCCTGACTCCTCCACATTCTTCTGCGGACGGTGTGTTCGGTGGAGGCTTGGAGAGACTGCAGGACAGAGATTTGTTTGCTTTTAGTTAGTTTCAGCTAGCTAGGGCAGAGAAGTTCCCTGGACTGTTTTTTTTCCTTTTTCTTGGAACTGTTTAAACCTGCTCTGGACTGAAAACCCAGGGGAGCACTGGGGGCTGCACCTGTGGCCCACCGGGGCCTGGAGCTCGGCATTTTCCAGCAGCACCGGAGGGACTGGGACTGAGGAGAGACTGAGAGAGAGCCGAGCTCCACCCACGGCAAGAACTTTCTCAATTTGCCATCTCACTCCAGAACGAGAGGTTTTATTGTTTCATATTATTCATTATTTATACTTGTGGGCACTTTGTTAAGTAAAAATTTTTTTTCCACTTTTCTCCGAGGAAGTTTTTTCCCAGACCAGTTGTGGGGAGGGTCCGTTTGCGTTTGCTCCCCAGAGGCACCCCATTCAGGGGTTTTCTCCCAAATTTGCCCTAAACCAGGACAGGTGGTCACTGTTTTTTGCACCTTAATGTAACAGAAGCTCCATATGTTTAGAAGTTTCATGAGTTATTCAAGGAAATTGTGGTTGCTAAAACTTGATGCAAGTGTGACAAAATCTGAATTTTTAATGGAAAACTAGGATTAGCTTCCTATATAAAACATATTATGATAAGAAACTATTTTAAAATTGCAGGATCCTCTCTGTTATAATATTGTCATTTGACTGACAATACTTGTTTACTTGTTTGGACCGAACTTTCCTTCAGACCACTTTGTCATAGGAGTTCCAGTGCTTTGCACTCTTGCATGATAAACTGTTTTGCAGAATAAATAATTTTCTTTAGCATAAACTTATGGCTGGCTTTATAAAGGATAAAAAATATAATGTATAACTAAGCAACCTGATCTAATGGAAAGTGTCCCTGCCCACAGCAGGCAAGTTGGAAATGGATGACTTTAAAGCTTCCTTCCATGTATGATTCCATGATTCTGTGAGTCCATTGTTTTGCCTTTGTGGGAACATTGATATCAAAGTCTGCAGAGAAGTCTCAACTACTGGTAGGTATTGCAACATGTCTGGGACCATCGGTGGAGAATAGCCCAGCATTCTTCCTAAGCAGTGTGGACAGTAGTAATGACAGCAGGGGACATGAAGCTTTTCAAGGTAAATACAGAGGCATTCCATGCAAGCAGCTGGATAGAGAGCCTTGTGGTATCTGTCTCCTCATCGCTGCAGGGGAAGAGAATGGATTGTGCATGTTACTAAATAGCAGCTGAATGTGGGGAATGCTGTAAAATGGCTCATGTTCCATAACCCTCAGTAAGAAGAAAGCTACGTTCTGCTAGCTGAACCTTTGGTACTAATGCATGGATGCTGCTCTGAAAAAAAATATGAGTATGCCCCACTGTTTCATTCTTCCGGTGATAGTCCAGCTTGAACAGCTGGGAGACAGATTCTGCAAAATGATGCTGGTCTCAGAAGGATTTAGGATGGCATCTGAGAAAAAAGGTGATGCACCACTGTTCTCTAGTTTTGGCTTTGTTGGCAGCCCCTGAGGAATGGATTTGAGGAAGGAAACAACAAGTGGTGTAGAAATATTTCAACTGTTGTGCAGAGTGGCTGTGTTGCACATAGAAACTGTTGTGAACGTCTGATGCTTCTCAGCCCACACGTCAATGGAGATGTTTGAAAGGTGACCCCAACTCCATTGGGTTTCAGAAATTCCTTCCACAGATCTCAGAGTCAGACCAGAGGCTCTTTGCTGCTACTTTTCTACTAGAATGCCTATTATTACTTCAGCATTACCTGAAAGCTTTTTGTAGCTGGAAAAGAAGGTGGGTACAGGAGAAAATGCTGCTTCCACATATTTTGTGCATGTATGCTAAAATGCATAGGACTGAGGTAGAAGCCATGTGAGTCAGACTGTTCTTTTTCACTCAGCTGAGACTTGCCAAAGGTCTGAGCTTACACAAAAACACCGATTAAATGTTTTCATCTCCTAGCAGCACATGAGGTGTGTGCTGCCTGTAGAGAAGCCATTGCCTCTGCAGTTTTTGCTGCCTTCAGAAGGAAACAGGTTCAGCAGTGCCAATCTCAAGTATCTGTGCTCCATCTCTCAGCAGTGAACACTCTTGAACTGATAAAGTGCCATCAGTGAGATTCACTGCACAGCACTAAAGCCCCGCTTTATCAGACTACTGACCCAAAGCCATTGTGTGTCTGTGCCTTTCCACGCCGGGCGGACGCGGGCCCCTGGCTGGCTCAGATCTGCACAGCGGCCAGAGCGTTTTCAGTCCGGGTATGCAAGCAGGTTATCTTTACCTGCTGGACTCGGCTTCTCAGCAGCAGCTGGACCAAACTGTGTTGTGACTGCAGCAGTAGATGAAAGGATGGCTCTTGGCTGAGCAGGTTTAAAGATGGTTTATTCAAGTCGGGCTGCGGGAGATCCACAGCTCGTCCAGACTGCCAGCCAGAGAGAGGGTGAATTTCCCTCTCTGATCTTATAAGCGGAGGAGGGTTCAGGGGAGGTCACAACAGGATAGCAAATCAGGGAATTCGGGGGGCGACAAGGGGTGTCCACTTCTAAGCCTCTGACCACTGACAAAAAGGGAAAAGTAATTCTGTGGGGGCTGACCTATCACTCGATGCCTTCCCTGGGAATTTCCCAAGCTGGGGAGGGGTCCTAAAGTGATAGGCAGGATGCCCCAGAAGAGGAGGGGAGAGGGGATTAACAGGGAGGGGGGGGGGGGGGGGATGATTGACATGAAACAACTCAAAGGGGATGGACTGTTACACAACTGGGGACACAGTGAACTGAGCCATAACATAAAACTTCTTATAAAAACTTAATAAAACAATTCTTGCACCACCACACCATTGTGATAGATTTTCAATAAGAGCACATTGGGGAGTTGAAATTACTGCATTCCCCTTGATAATCAAGGACATGGAAAGGTGGGAAGGACACAGGACATCGGTAAGAGCTTTAAAACTGCACTGTGTAGATGTTGAGCCTTGATCTCACGTGCAGTCACAGGGAAGCATTACAGCTATGTGTTTTCCCATTTGCTCCAGCAGGATTTCTGATTCCAGTAAAGTCCTTTCTCTGGAGTGACAGCCCTGGGGTCTGTTGGTCAAGGATTTAGAGCCTCTTGATGGGCTTAGATCTCAACCATGGAGAAAGTAGAACCATAGCATCACAGAATGGTTTAGTTTGGAAAAGAGCTTTAGGGGTGATCTAATCCAACCCCCTCTGCAATTGACAGGCACATCTCCCACTAGAGCAGTTTGCTTAGAGCTCCATCCAATCTGCCCTTGAATGTTTCCAGGAATGGGGCATCCTTCATATATACTTTATTATCTTCTTTGACAGCTGTCAAACCTGTTGCTGATACTGAACTGCCAGGCTCCTCCACGGTTTTTGACTCTGGCACCAGAACATCTCCAGACTACTTCAAATTTTTTTGCCTTTGAGAAAACACTAGTATGCCCTTGAACTTTGCAAGCATGGATTTGTGTTGGAATAACCTCTCTGGCACAAAGCAGTTATTCCATCATATATTTTGAAACCTGCTTCCAGACAAAAGCAGAGTGATATGTGATGCTGTGAACAGCTTCAGGACAAAGAAGAGCAGAGTCATTTCCAAAAGACATCATATGCCCAGTTTCCAGGCCCTTTCCATTATATTTCCTTGAAAAGCAAGGATACTCTCATACTTGTTTTCAGCTGACCTTGCCCAGCTGATTTCTGCTGGCTGAGGTTGAAAAGCTTATCAGTAGTAGGGAAAAGACAAGAAAATTGTGATGGAGCATCTTTTCTATCACTGTCACAATTTCTGTGGTTCCAGTCAGGCATTATAATTGTTCACGACATTTTTGTTTTCTTCTCTTCTCTTCTCATAGAATCAGTCTAGAAATTTGTGTTCATCTACAATTCCCCAGGTTCTTACTTAATTGTGCAACTGGCTGTGAAGCAGTGGCTTCTTCAGTCCACTTTGTAGTTGCAGCAGGTTTACAAAGACCCTGCTGTTGGAGATGGGTAGCTTGAAAATCCTATCTTACTCTTCTGTGTAAAGAGCTGGCAAAAAGGGTGACAGACTACATGGTTAGGGACACCAAGCTTGCCCCACCTTTAGCCTGCCACTTTTTCACTTGCATATGAGAGCTCCAGGCTGGAAAGAAATTACAAGATTCACAAATGGTCTTCCAACTACCAGAACAAGCCAAATGTTTTCTTTGATGTCAATGAGCTGCTGGCATCAACTTGCACAGTGGATATTTATTATCTGGGTGCAAGATGCCTGATCTGATGCCTGACTGAGATACATCCCATTATATTTGTTCTACCCAACACCTGTCCCTCATCATCTCCAGACTTGCCATTATTCTGCTAGATGACAACTTTGATGTTGAAGGAAATTCCTGGCAGGGGCTGATTTTTTTTATGTGATCATGACACACAACACACAACACTCACACACAACACCTGGCATAGCAGAGACGAGACTAGTTTGGGTGATGCAAATTTTGAGCAATTTATATCCTGAGTTCATATCCACTTGACTCCAGGAGAAAATAGGCACTTGATTTTCAGAAGTGTCTATCCTGTTGAAGGGTGACTTTTCTTCTGGAATAGTATCAAACATTTCTTTGCACCTGCCGAAGCCAAAATCCTTTTAACAACCCAATCTGTGTGTCTGAAAAATATCTGACTCCAGGTTTGAAGAGGAGGGACAGCATCATTTTTCTCTGCTGTAAGCATCAAACTCATTTCCATGAAGGAGAAGACTTATGGGAAGGGAGGCAGAATTTTTTGCAGCCACAGCAGCTGAAGCAGAAGGAACTTCTCTGCATGGGCTTTCTGGACCCCAGGATGCTGATAGGAGATGTGTGCAGGAGCCTCATGCTTCCCAGGGCATTACCTCCATGAACCAGTTTCACACAGTATTAATCCTTGCCTGAACATCTTAACCAACCTTTTATTACATTCTGCTTCAGTCTTTTATTGACGATAATAATTATCTTCATAATAAACTGACTTGATCCAGGCAGACAGATGGAAAAGCGAGAAAATAATTTTAAAAGGGCACACAGATAAATAGTTTGGAAGGGAAGAGAAAGCAGATCGTGGATGAATTCATTAGTTTAGAGCAACTGTATGTACCCCTTCTTTCTTCCCAAGCTGCAGCTAAGTTTTGCTGCTCAAATTTGTAATCTTCCTCACTCTGACTGGCAGCTCCCTTTATTGCTTGCTATCCTTAGAGCACAGCCCTTGGAGCATACACACAGGAGCTCTGGTTTACCTCTAACAAAGCAAAGCCACAGCCAACCCAATTCCCAGCTCTGCAATAAATCCAGGTGAGAATCCAAGGCATTACAAGCCATTACTTACTGGTTTTAGCCATATTGAGAATGCTGGTTTGAAAATAGGATCATTTGTCCTTTTGTTGTTCTCCAAAAGCTTAGTGAGCCACATAGGTACCAAACCATAAAGTTCACGTCCCTCTGAAGTTCAAAGACATTGAAGGGAGTTTTGCTACAACAGCAGTCAATTAGGACAAGTGCATGGAGTGACAGGACAGGGGAAAATAGTTTCAAACAAATAAAGGGTGGATTTAGACTGGACATTGGGAACAAAATATTGACTGTGACGGTAGAGAGGCACTGGCACATGTTTCCCAGGGACGTTGTGGATGCCTCATCCCTGGAAGTGTTCAAGGCCAGATTGGATAGGGCTCTGAGCAACCTGGTCTAGTGGAAGGTGCCCCTGCCCATGGCACAGGGATTAGACTAGATGATCTTTTAAAGTCCTTTCAAACCCACATCATTCTGTGGTAAATGTACTGCTTCCCAAACAATGATCCAATCACTTCTGTCCCATACCAAGGGCTGCTGAAAGCAGCAGGATTGCCTCAAGCATATGTATGAAATCAAACAATATCCCTGGGGGGTTCAGACATGACCCTGGCCTGGCCAGCAGTTCTGTGGCAGAAAAAAATGCATGCATTGCAGTAGAAGGGACTTCCAAGGTCCATTCATCCTGATGAGAATAATAGAATTTGTCAGGTAGGCCACTCTCAGCCAACACCAGTGTCTGTCTCCCTTTCTGAGCATGGATTAACTTCCAAAAGACATCATTCTCTGTGGGTTCACCTGCATACACAGAGGATTCTGTCTTGCAGCTCCTTTGGAAAGGCTCAGCACACATTTTCCAGGGGCTGGAACCCTTCCTCTTTGTGTGGCTGTCAAGCCAGTGCCAAATCTCAGAGGGGAAACTGGTCCCAAACCAAATACAGGGGCAGACTGAGGCATGCTGAATTAAATACTAAGTCAGTAATTAAGTTAATTGAGGTTTCAATCTGGCCTATAAATAGGTTTTACGTCTTAGCATGATAATTTTGCCTGTTGCTAATTTGACTAATTAATTTGACTAATTCTACATGTTGTAGAACTGCTGGTATTGGAAACAAATAATTAATTTAAAAGCTAATTGAAGAACAAGTTGGGGTAAAAAAATGAAGATGTGTTAAATGGGTGTTTGCTGATCACCGAGTTCATCCTTTTCAGTGGAGGAAGGGAGGCTTGGTAACCTCAAGAGAGATCTTGTGCTTGAGTGAGAAGTACAAGAGAGAAATAATTTCTGACTAACATAACTAAAGCTGACTAGTTTTTACCAAGCCATTGGTGAAGTTTCCTTATTTCCTACAGTGAGCAATCACAGTATTAATTTTTCACCTTGTTTAAAGGATTTCAGAATTTGTGGCTCAAAATGTTATGAGAATTTAAATGTAAGTGCTGATGCCTAGCAAAATACTTTTTAGCTGGCCATAAAAGGTTACTTTGTAAGGATACTAACTATATTAAGATTGGATTGCATTTTCTAAGATGTTGAGTGGAAGTACTTCAGGAAATTTTGTTTGGGGCATCCATTAGAAGGATATAGGGATACTTTGTACATGTGTGCACTTTTATATCCTTTCTTTGTACCTATGCTGCACATGTACACTCTCTATAATTAACTACAGCAATAAATTGTGCAGGCTATATTGCTTGTCCAGCTCTTAGTATCCATAAAACCAATTACCAGGAGAAGTCAGAAGAATGCTTATGCTGCAGTTTGCAGAATTTATGTTTTCAGGATGCCAGGGTAAGGAAGCACGTGTTAAGCATTAACCCCAAGTATGGACACAGTCACTCACTGAAACAGGGAGATTTCCTTCATCTGGAGCTGCAGCACCAATATTCGGTTATTGCCATTGGAGAGGGACCAGGGCCCAAGCCAAGGGCAGGATTATGTGAATCGCATTTAACAGTGTTTACCTTGATGACCTTAGTGTGCCTGTCATTCAAAGAACTCATTCTAACATCAAGAACTGGGCTGAATGTGGGGTTACAGCCAGAGATCTGTTTTCCCACCTGCTCTTCAGACACTCATCAACAGAATGTGTTTCCATGGAGGAACTCTCAAAGCTGGTGTGGCTCCATAAATTAAGAAGATAAAAGTGAAGTTGGGAATAAATAAACTGCCATCCTACTGCAATGTGCTGCATGGTTGGGAGGGACTACTGCTACGCACAAAGACCTCTGTCTATCATTCATATGACTCATGCAAGATGTCAGAATGAAAAGGTATTTCTCCATTGTATTTTGGGGTGGTGAATTTTCTCCTCATCTTTGTTACTTATTCACACCCACATTTATGGGGTCTGACCTGGGATCCTTACAATGTGTCTGAACCTCTCTGTTTTAGTTGGATTTTTATGCAAATGATTATCCGGAAGAAATATAAGTGAAATTTAAAGGGCCAGTGGAAAATTTGAGCTTGCTTTTGACCTTTTAAAACACAAAGAAAATAAGAATTCCTTTTTTTTTTTTTTTTTTTTCCTTGATAGAAATTCACTCTACTTTCTAAATGTCCAGTCTGATTGAATGGGAACATAAACCCAAAAGGCTTTAAAAACTGCAAGGCCTCTTTCAGCTGCAGAGGGACTGAGACATGCATCAAAGTATCTTTTCTTGGAAATCTTTGATTTTTGATAGTTTGTGTTTGTGCTCTCCACCTAAAAAAGTAGTATTTAGTCTGATAATTACCAACCAGCAAAGCACAGCAGTGGTGCACGCAAATTCTGGTAAGAAATTTGTAGCCTGTGAGGAGACACTTGTTTTTGCCTTTCTTCTTCAGCAAGTGCATGCTGCAACCCACATCCATACCATCAAAAAGGTGTCTGTGCAATAAAGTAATTCTTTCCTTTCCTTCATTTTTAATGGTGGAAATTGACTGGGTTACAATCCACTGAGATGAGCAGATCACACAATGGATCTTCCTGGCCTCTGCTTTCTTTACCATGGCTGTGACATCACCACTTTCTGCCAAAAGACAGCTGTGGAGTGTTCTCCTTGATGTAACAGAGTCCTCGAGACCCACAGGACAAGTGCTTCTCTGGGCTCTGAAATTAGGATCAAGTGGTTCTCTCTGAGTACTTGTGCTTTAATTTAAAAGATTGTGGAAAATCTGAGGCGGTCACATTAAGGTCACATCAGATAGCATTTATGGGCAGCAGAAAATGCATTAAGATGAGATACAGGAGTCTGCTGGCTTCACTTATCAAAAAGGAGTCTGATATGACCGCAAAGTACTTCTGTGAGGAATTATTTCCACATACTGACCTTGCCTTTAATATAGCAGAGAAACGTGTTAAAAAATCAATTTATGGATGTTTATGCCCATTCAAAATGAAAAAAAAATCAAAACAAACAAAAAAACCCCAAAAAACTTTAAATAGAAAGGATAAATAACTCAATTACTACCTGATGCAGAACAAGGAAAAATATTTGTCCTCTCAGCAATGTTCACAAGCTAGAAAAATTATTTTCTATGCTACTTGGAATGATGAGGGTCAAAACTACCCAGGGACACAAGTTCTGTTTGTAGTCTTCAGGCGTTCTTTTCATGCTACCAGTGAAACAGAAGCTGCCTTCAACTGCTTTTACTTTTCCAAGTAAAAGTGTACTTCAGTAACAGGGGAAAAAAACTATGCTAGACCACCCTAACTGATACCGTTACAGCTCTGAGGGAATAAATTATATTGATTAGAAACTTTGGGAAGATTTTGTTTTTCTGTGCACTTTCTTTTAATATGAGATTCTTGGAAAGCAGTGCTTCAGAACTACAGAGGATGAAAGAGCTGTAACTTGTTTTTTTTTTAAAAAAGACAAACAAGATAGAATAACACCTTTTGCTCAGACTTACTACCATGGTATAATTAGGAGATGTTCCAGCCTGTCTCCTAAGATTGGAGTGCTCATTTCTTAAGATTTTCAGTGTTACATACAACAATCAAATACCCTTTCTCCAATTACTAGCAATGGGACCTGGGCACAAGGGTGACCTACAAAGCTTCAGGAGAGTCCCTTTCTTTTCACATTAGAACTGATGGATGGCATTGAATCTGCCAGACACAGCTGTTGTGACATTTTTGTACCTTTCTATCTTGGCAGGAGGCAGTAGCTTTACTTTAGTCCCTTGTGATTGTTCTCATAAATCACACAGGGAGGAATGCTGGTCATGATTATTGATAAATATAATATAAAAACAGCATCTTTGATATAGAGATTTTGAAGTATTTCTAATGCAACATGTAATCTACACCAAAAAGCCGCTGTCCAGGTAGCTCAGTCATGCTCTTGACATCCAAATAGGAGCCCAAATCCTATTCAGTACAGAAGCTGTCATTAAGAGATTTCTTAACAATTCATCAGCCCCTTTATTTGTGATAGTTCTTTACAGCTTGGTATTTCTGCAGCACACACATCAACCTCTCAGGCACAAGGATGGCCATAATAAAAATAGAAGTGTATCAGTTCACGTTTCTATACTTCAGCCTAATTGGATAATTTAATGTGCTTTTAATTGCTCTAGAACTCTCCAATCCCCCCTAAAAACCAATTTAACAATGTGAGTTTTGAAGTAACAGGAGCCTCTTGTCTGGAGCTGTTATTTCTTTTTATAGCTTGATTTTGCCACTCTGCAGAGTGTAAAATCCCAGATAAGTTTGAGATTAGTTTGGATAAGTGTAAGTATATCACAGAGATCCTTTTAATTGCTTCTTGCTCCTTTACAAAGGCCACTGGTGTTCAGCAAAAAAATGTGTAACAAATTAATATGTAGTATTTGGGTGTAGATTTCAAACCCAATGCTTTTAAAGAGCATTCATTGCAAAGTAACTTACACTTGAAAACTCTTGCAGATTCTTGGGGATTCAGAGCCCCTGACATGATTTAAGCCTTTTCTGAGATCCTGTTTTAATTTAGAACACATACTAGATAAGACTTAATTCTCAAAATAATATTTTTCTATAAAGGCAAGACATCAACATCCATTCTATTCCTCTATTCAATTTACAGATGTTTAAGTGCATACAAGACATTAAGTCTATGATTACTATGCAGTTTTTAGATTTGTCCTTTGTAGCATAACCCTTGAAATTCCTGATAACTTGTAGTTTTTCTTGCATGACTGACAACTCTTTCCATGTATGCATAAGCAAAATATTTTATTCTTTGTTTTAGATAATTTGCCTTTTGCTTTGCTTGATACTGGAAAAATATTATCACAGTGTCAAAACCAAAATACAGTAACATTTCACAGCTATTTTTGAAGAGTGGTAAAGTCCTTGTCACAAGGACTCTTCATTTTGTGAAGGATTGATTCTAGAGGGGTTTCTTCCTCTCTGTAAACAATGACACAGAAGATGAACTATTTGCAGTTACAGAACATGCAATTAATATTAAACAGTAGAAAATGGCCCTTGGCTTCAGTATCACTTAACATCATTCTGAAGCTTTCAAGAACCTCTCAGCCACACTCCATGTGTTTTTCTCAGAAAAAAAAAAAAAGACTTTTTTTTTTTTTTCTCTGCATTTATCCTCTAAAATAAAAAAATAATAAAGTCATAATATTAGCAGTATAAACTAAGGAGTTTACCAACTTTCCTGCAACCATTGTTCAACACACAGGGTGAATGCAGAGCCACAAATGAAAACATCACATCCTTTCTCAGAGAAGTTTCCCTGTATGAAATTTCAGCTAAGGAAATGTCCGCAGATTAGCACTTTCATTGTCCCTTTTTGGAACAAGTTTAGAGCTGGCCTTGTGTGAAGTAATAAAGCAAAGGCATTGCACTGCAGTGGAACTTTGATCTTAGCACTGAGATATTATGAAGCAGTCATCACAGGAAAATTCACATCTGTGATAAATTTCTTCCACACTTCAGCTCTCTACTGTCTTAAGTTGTCTTGAGGGAAGCCAGAACTGTATATTATTTAATTGAGAATATGCATATCATCCCTGGCTGAATTAATAATGTCCTTCTCCCATCTGGCTTCAAGGTCATGTGTGTGTCTAGATGCCTGCAGAATTTACAGGTCAAACTGGGTCTCATGGTGCTGAATGCTGATCAGCATGGGCAGTCTCCTTTCTAAATAATTGATAATTTGGATATCAGACAGAAAATAGCACATAAGCAAAACAGATAAATGACCACAAAATGGGGGGGAAAAAAAAGTGTGGATAAAATTGACATAGTGCTGTGAGCTTAGTTTTGGCAAAGTAGTCATTTTCTCACCAAAACACATGTAATATGAGCTGAGGTGTCACTTGATTCACTGCGACTGACTCGTCAAGCATTTCTGATACTGCTTGTGCTTTTAAATTAAGGAGTCACCATTCAGTAACTCCAGCACAATGATGATGAACTCTTCTTATCCAGAAGTGACTCTTCACATATAAAGCAGCATCTACTCCCATACCTCCGGGATTGTCCCTGAACAACAGAGACATGCTGCTTCCAGATGCAAGGCCAGGCTGCTACACAAGAGAACTGGCTCATATAATGCAGACAAGATTTTCTCTTCTCCACAGTACTGACAAAGACATCACACAGCTGCATCCAAATGAAGACACCAGAAATTACAATACATCTTCTCTGTCTCATTTCCAAAAATAACTATTCCTAACAGAGAGAAACCCAGCACATCAGCATTAATGAATTGGTCATCCAGGATATCCAGCTGATCACTGCTCTGTGAATACTCCTTAGCAAAAAACAGCAGGGGTTAGAAAAAGCATGCAAAATATCATAGCCTAGTGGTATTTCTGCACCTTGATAACACTGAAAATGTGCAATCATAGATAAATTGGAACTGAAAAATAATACAAATAGTAACTGTTGTGAGCTGTCTTGCTTATCTCCAAAGCATAAAAAAGAAGAAACTCCAGGAAAATTATTACACTTGGTGGGTTGTGGTGTAACAGCAAAGGGAAGCATAAAACCCATCAATTTAACAGTCAATGCAGCTACAGCTGCACTAGGGAAAATATGACCTTATAGTGACAGATTTGAGGAAGTGGGAAAATCTGCTTCAAAAAACTCAGATTTGTCTTCAGTTCCTGGGTCGTTTTTTGAAGTATGATCAATAGAAAGGTGCCAGTGTGTCTGAAATTTCTAGAGCAAAACTTTAGCTGCTGTAAATCCGTTCTGAATCCACCTGGCTACTCTTCACTCTTGGCAATGGTGATGGCACAGTGATAATAAGAGCTCAACAAGAACAACATGCAAGATCAGTGTCAAAGAGTAAAATGTCCAGGAGCATTATTCAGTCATGAATAAATCTTGTTTTATTGCAGCAGCCCTCTTATTAGAGAGTAAAAATGAGCTGAGGCAGAGACTTCTTGTTAAACACATCATACAAAGGGTCCTGGTTTATTTCTCTTCAAGGCTTGGACATCTTAACTCCAACTATTCACTGACTCCACAGCAAGCTCCTCCTGTAGGTTTCCCTTGCAGCTTCTGACTGCTGGTTATTTCCTACTAAACTATGACAGCACATATTAGTTTGTAGACTCTGAATGCAAGCTTTTACCTAGCTAGACTATAACTACAGGTTTACAACAGGCTCTAACCACAGACCCAGACTGACCTTACAGCAGACATCCTCTCTCTCCCAGGAGCCCGCTTCATGAGTGAGTCTCTGCTTCATGTTCCTCAATGTTCCTCCTCCTTAATGATTTCCACCCCCTCCCAGCTCACCCCTCCCCTCTTTTATCTCACTCATCCTTATTGGATACAGCTGTGACTCAGGAGGGGTGAGGCTGAATTGGGTAATTAACACAGCTGTTACTTATCAGGGAAGAGGTCACCTGTAGTCTCTTCTCCTCCACTGATTGTGTGCATAGTAGAACCATTTAGGCTGGAAAAGACCATAATTTTGTCCAACCACTAATCCAGCACTGCCAAGCCCAGCACCCAGCCATGTCTCTTTGCCTTGGTCTCATTTGGTCTTGGCATCTATCAGCCTGGGAACTACTCTTCTAAACCAGCTCTGCAGCTGATGAAGTTCTGTGGCATGTTCTTGCTGTTGTCTGCAGAAATAAGTATTTATATATAAAAATACTTTATAAATACATTTATGAGGGAGATGCTTGTCTGGCATGGAATTACAAAATGTTCCCATTCAACAAATCACACAGAATCAATAAATATGGACTTTATGAATGTTAACTGCAGAGCAAAACAAATAATGTTGGTATAAACAACCTGAGATTCCAGCTCTGGTATTGCTCGCAGATTACGTTTTTTTAGAAATTCTTTATGTCAGTCTTTAGATTTCAAAGGAAATGGTATTCCAGAGTCTGGTGTCTTACTCTGTAATTAGAAGAAAAATAGATCCATGCCTTTACACTTCTTCATGTCCTGCCAGTAAAATCTCCAATCACTTCTAAAAATCTCTCCATTACTCTATATTAGAGGAAGGAAACATTCAAATTCATGTCATTCTCTGATTTACAGGACAGGGTAATCAATACTGACTGGAAAAAGCACATATCAACAAAGTAATGAAATTTTTGTTCCATTCTAGCCATATTAGGTCTAATATAGAGGGGTTACTCGGTGCCTATTTTCAGACCACTTGCTGGGTCCAAGCTAAGTGCCAAACATTCAAAAACTGTCCCTAATCAATCTAGTTTGTGGCAAAAAATTAATTATGAAAACCAAAAAAGGCAAATACATAAAACAATATCCATTCAACAAATCAGAAACAGCCAATTAAGAACAGAAAACAGTGCTGCCACAAGGGTGATAACACATGCCAAAGATGAGATAAATTATTTTTCACCTGTAGCTGAAAGAAGACTACGTAGAAACAACATCAGCACAGTTTCTTTCCTGTCTGACTTTCAGTTGCACAATATTATCCTTAGAGATCAGATGTACTAATGAGACTTCCTGTTTTTTATAAGACTGCTTGTGGATCATTCCTTTTAGCCTCATGTCTGTCATTCAAAGACCACACTGTTCCCCTTTCTGAGCAGAGATCGCCTTACAGCGAGGAAGTCATGCATTGTTGGCTGATAAGCACATCACAGCTGGCCCAGGGAGATCCACTGGGTTTGGCACAGTTGAGGATAATTGCTTCTCTTACAATGGGGTGAACAACTAACAACAGGGAACAGATCACCCAGTCCTCCTGGGGGCTTTTTAGAGAGGAGAGTGAGTGGTGAGGATGCTCTTTTGGGGAGACACTTTGGAAAAACAAAGAGTGGAGCAGGGTGTGGTTGAGAAGGCTGCTTTCTGCTGAATGGGCTGATGAAAGAAATTTGATATGATGAATTTATTTGCCTTACAGAAATTAAACTGAATATTCAAAGGGAAGAGTTTGGGCTGAAATGGAGAGTGCCTTTCAACACTTATTATTGTCAATTTTTTCTATCTGGTACTTCTCATAAGGAACATAAATGTTCTTGCCTGACCAGTAGGAGGTATGTAGGCAGCTGGGAAAGGTTTCATAGCCAGAGTGTATTTATTTATTTATTTATTAGCTTCTCCTCTGTATATCTCTACTATGGTACAAAACCTTCTGATTCTGGAAATTTGGGCTTACAGTGCCATAACCACTCCCATTCTATCTTAAGGTTCCTCAAAATAAACTAGGGAGGAGTTAAGTCAAAACTAAGCAGACCCTGAATTTCAAAATTTTTAAAGTACTTTTTAATTAAGTAACATAGAGGTTTATCCAGTCCATATGGAGGAGATTCCATATGGGAGATTCCAGACATTTCCAAGCAAAGGACATCAGGATCTTTAAAAAATATTTTGTATATATATACTATGTATATAATATACAATAGTATTTCATTATATATGGTATATTGTTTTATTATAAACACATTGTCTAGGTTTGAAAAGGTGTCTGCTAGTGAGAGGTGGGGCCTCTCTAGGAATGGGGAATTCCAATCTCTTCCCTCTGTGTTATTATAAGTTGGAAGATTAAAAAAAGCTCTTCAGTCAGAGCTATGGGAAAGGAATAACACTCCTTTACTAGTAAACATAACAGGAACAAACAACAACAGTAATAATAATAATAATAAACAGAACCAAGAACCCCAAGGGGCTTTGTCTCATAAGTCCCGGGCAGTCTGATCCCTTGTGTTATATGTGTATATGATAATTCATGCAAATAAAATTGTCATATATTTTTATGTACTGTTAAAATATACTCTTATAAGTTTTAAAACTCACAAGCCAGAGACTGCAACATAATGTCAAAACATTATGACAAAGGAGGGAGGACTTGATTTACAATACAATAAATGTGGCCAGCTCAGAGATGGATCATCCATCAAGGTGGTCCAAGGAATGCCCGGGCGATGAATATGTGATAAATATCTGGAGATTGAGTTAACCAGGGCCATCAGAGAGGTACATCTCAATGCCAGATTCCGGGAACATAATCACGGGTGCTCATCACTCTCCGGACATGTTTTGTTCAACTTGCCACAGAGAAAGAACTCCTCATGGATATGTGTAGTCCAAAACAGAAGAAAAGGGACTCAGCCTCAGACGAAAAAAACCCATATAAAAACTGCTCAGACAGGACAGTCAGTGTTGGGCACAGGGGATCCTCTGCTGCAGCGGTCAAACCTGTGTCTCACGCAGCACCAACACCCGGGCTTGGCACTGACCTTTTTTTTTTTTTTTTTTCTTTTTTTTGATAGTATTTTTTGTTGTTACTCTCTAAAATTCTATTTGGACCTTTTTTTTTAATAAATTTCCTTCAATCACTAAATTGGAGCGTTTTTCATTTATAACAATCTTGGGACCCCGAGAGCACCAAGCTGAAATGGTGGAAATTCCGGGCTGATGGCTGGAAAGGGTGGAGTGTCCCAGCAGGCAGGGGGTGTCCCGGCAGGCCAAGTGAGCAGTGCTGGAGAAGCCACAGTGGCTGGACACGGGTGGATCAGCTCCAGCAGGGCAGCGAAGAAACTCTGAATTCGTGGGCGCTCCAGTAGATGGTAAAATTCCCAGAACCGGACCCTCCATTAACAGTGAACTATTCACGCAGCCTAGCCGTTGCCCGACTGTCCTCTCCAAAAACTGAGAGCAGCAGGCCACCCTCAGCTCCTGGAGCCCCCGAGCCCTTTTCCCTCCCCCC
>JANEHK010000064.1:3790914-3804468 GCA_025960845.1 Tachycineta bicolor
CTAAGTGATCTACTTCTTTTGTGTGGGTCAAGCGGAGGGGGGGGGGGAGGAAATTCCACAGGAAAACTTAACCCCCAACACATATACATATGTTTTGTTATAAACATATTATATATAGCATCATATACTTAGATTGCAATATATATTATCTTTTGTTCAAAATGCAGATAAATAATCAATACTTTGAATTTGCAAGTAGCAAAGCTGTTTTGAGGTCTTGGGGGAATTTTACGTATTCACAAAGAAAAGAAGCACCTTTTTGCAAATTTCCAGTGTTGCATATATGAGAGAGCTAAAAGTAAATATGTCTCTTCTCCCAAGGGCAGTGCAAATAGCCTCACTCAGTATTTTGCTCTCACTTAAAGTTGCATTATAACAGGGAAACCATCTACCTGTCCCCACCTGCTTGTCTGTTTATTCCATATTAACTGTAATTTGAGGTTTAAGCAGTTTTGGCAGCTCTGCAAGTCAACAGCATTCCAAAACTAAAACAAAATTATGACAAAATCGGTGTGTTTGCTGAATGAGAGCTCCTTGCAGATGAAATCAGTACTTGTGCCAGGTCCTCATGGAGTTATTGCCTACTGCATTGTGTAACCTGCTTCCAGCTCCAGCAGAACAAAAGATAAGTAACCCATGTGACTTAAAATTCTTTCAGACCTTCTAGGCATTAAGGAGTTACTATCAGAAATCCTCTTAGTCCTCCAAAAGATTTAAGCTTATTGGTGATGGTGGATCTGTAATTGTGCATACACAACCTGAGAAGGTTCTAGTTCTTCATTATTATCCTGAGCTACTATGTATAGTAGTTATCAGCTACTGTCTCTGAGTGAGATTTTGATTCATGTGGGGATTCAGGAAATTCTCACCTCTAATCAGGTGCTTATCCAGACCATTTATTTAGAGAAGGGGCTGACACATGAGCACTTGTCTCTTGAAATGAAGCACAATGCTTTATCTATAACCCCACTTTCCCCACCTTATACTCTAGCTTGGATATAAGGCACACCACAGGATGTGAAAAAAACAAGGTTCAGTCTCTATATATTCCTTAATCGATTTGAGTTCATCTGATACCTTCCAATGCATGAACCTGACTGCCCTGGAGGGGCATGCTGGCCTAAAGCCACAAAGTAGTTCAAAGAAGGCGCCTGGAGCTGTCAGAAAAGCAGGGAATTGAACTAAACACATCGGTTAGATTACTTTTACCTTCACACACCTCAAGTTGCTTTTACTATCATTTCAATGTTTACCAATATCTTTCAAAGCAGTTTGTAGCACTGGTAGGCTCAGCACTGTACTCAGCAGTTGCTGCTGAGAACATCCTGTGCTCTCAGACATATGCCCACGGCACACCTCATGAAGTGACAAAACATATATGCTGTCATTTTAGTGTTTAATTATACAGTTCTTCCTCATCCCCATCTGCACAGCTGAGGACTGAGACCAAAGGTGATGAGAAAGGGAAACAGTAATTTGACTGGGGAAAACATATGAAGATAAACTAAGCTGCTGTAGCACAAATTACTCCATTACTCCAGGATATGATGGGGCACTAAACAGTCAAATGTGCCAGGTGGGGTATCAGGTGGAATGACATCTTCTCTTCAAAGGAAAATAACCCATGTATGAACAGTGTCATAAAATGGAAAGGTGAAGAGCAATACCAAAACCCCTAACGTATAGCAGATGAGAAATTTAAGTAATATGTTGATACCCATAATATCATGGAGTTGAAAAGGGCTCAGGCTGAGATGAAAAATGCAAAGCCCAGAGATTTCCTCCTTTAGGTAAAGTGGAGCTGCTCTTGCCTGGCCTCTGCTCTCTGCTAGACTAAGGATCCCTAACAACTACGCTCTCTGTGTGCAAGCCACATTCATTGCCTTTTTCGAGAAAAAAATGCCAGATCTCCAATGAGCTTTTTGATTTCTCATGTCAGTCAGGGCTGCCACTGCAGCCCTCTATTAGCACTTCTGAGGATGAAGCAAAACCTTCGAAAATCAAGAAGCTTGCATAAATCAAGAGTTTTGAAGGTCTCCATATGAAGGTGTTCTACTTTTCCTTGTGGCTGTTAGGCTAATGCTTTTAACAAGAATGTTGAATGAACAAGGAAAGTGGAGATTCACATGAAATAACCTTCCTTCAGGAGCCTAGAATATAAGATGCACAACATAAGACAATATTAAACTTTCATGAAATGTGTTCATTAAAATGACTCAATTCCTTTTGTAAATAACTAGCTCCTTCACCATGTGATGTCTTCACAAGACTCTTCACAATCTAATCTAAGTCTTGACAATCTCTTCCCTGACATTCCTTCTCTGTATTTGTGGGAATATGTATATGCTCCTTCTCAAATAGTTTAATATTCCTCAATCCCTATAAATATTAACTGGCAGACTTTGTAGAGCAGGAGATGAAATGTTTACCATTCACATCAAAGGCAGTCAACCCATTTAGGCTGAATCCCTGCTGAGGGAGGGTCGGGGAAGGAAAAAAGATGAGGTAGAAAACAGTCCTCTGTGAATGTCATTTGAATAGATGTTTATGGCAACACCTTTGTTGCCTACACAAATGTATTTGCATATCCATAAGTAATAAGAATTAAGACATGGGCTTTGTTTGAACTCCACTTCACTTGATTTTCCTTTGACAGGTGGGTCTTGGTTTCCATGATGTGTTCAGTGTTCTCTGAATCCACAAATCACCAAAATAGTTTAATAACTGCTTTCTGAATGCCTTCAAGTTCAAAACTTTAACAGAAATAAATCATCAAAGAAAAAATCTTTCCCAAATCTGTCTATTTCAGAGACAGTAAATTAAATGTTAAGTGCTATTTCTCATGTTCTGGTGACTCTGAGACTTGCTTGGGGCAGCGGAATTTGTCTGCTACGTGTATAGGATGAAACTGAGCAAGCTCCTGCATCTCTTTGTGTTCAGAGCTTTTTCTCCCACACTTGTAGGATGGGAATACTACTGACAGCTGTAAAAACTGTTGAGACCTGGCAGGGCAAATATTTAAGAACAAACCAAGTATAAGTTGCAGAAAGAGCGATCTTACTACTTATTATAGTACTTATTCATGTCACACTTTAAGCAAGAAAATAAATGGCTCAAGTAGCCAAAACAGAATAAAAACTGGAAATGTGGCTTCAGAGACTTCAAAATGAAGATATATACGGTTTTTTTCAGCCTTTAACAATGTACCTTACAGTCCATATCTGCTTTTAGCATTCAACTTACATGAACAATGCAAACAAATATTATATTAACAATTCTACTTTCTCCAAAGCACTTAGCCCAGCACATTCCCAGTATGAGATATCTAGATATACATCAGTATACATCAAAAATTTACCAAAATACTCCAGAGAATTACAGACACTTTCTAAATAGTCTCAGTTTAACAGTTTATGGAGAAAAGAAAACCTTTGTTAAGATGGGTGTTAACAGAGATCATCTGCTGGTAGGCATTAAAAAAAACTCTACCATCCTGGGCAATAGCTTTTTTCTTCTGAAACCACTGAAATTTGGGTCCACACCTAATTTTGTGAAGAGAAATTCAAATCTCTGCATTTTTAATAAAATCTAAGCCTTAATCTTGCAAAGTACACTATTTTGTGAGGTGTGTCAATAAATATGGAAAGTTTGAAGAGAAGCAGACATGGAGGCACTCCAAATCCAAATCCAAATCCATGCCTTGGCCTCATTTTCCACCACTGCTAGAAATTAAATTCTTTACTTCCTTTTCAAAAGTTAATGCATGGCTGTTACTACCTATAAGCAGTGGTACCTGCTAAGAGTTCTGGAGATGCACAGAAACACACATCACGACTGGCAGGTCTTATTGATGAATAATAGTGTGACTTAATAGCAAAAATGTATCTGATATTCCTGCCAGAGTAGTAGACATAACTCAAGAATTTCATCATGCTCAGTATCTCATGCTGCAGTGACAATCATTAAGTGCAGTGGTAGAGCCTTCCTATTCCTTCCAAGTGAAAATGGTTTTAAGAAAAGGATGACACATTCCTGGAAATAAAATAATACAGCTGCAATGCTGATTACCCTCCTCTAAGAGTCCTGTATTTTATGATGACAATTTTGTTTTCTTTGACAAATTTAATGTGTAATCATATTAGCCCTACTCATTTTCTTTTTGCTACCAGGAAACCATATCCATGAACCTTTCTTTCCTGCCCAGCTTGTGTCTCTCATGACATCAGAAGGTGATGGCAGTCCCATTGGGGCATAATTACAAAGAAGGTGGATGGTAGAAATATCTCATTTATAAGCAGTTGCTAGTTTGCAATTGAGGTATTTGGCTGATGGAGGTCTCTGTGACCTGTACCATCCTGTCTTCCAAAATTAATCAGTGGTGCAAAGACAGTGCTGAGGATACATCCCAGTAGCAGGAGTTATGCTACCTATGGCACCGTCTTGAGGCAGCTTGGATGGTGTGGTACTTTTACTTCATCATCTTCTCCTCATTTTACTAAGCCATGTGTTTGTCACTGACTTGGTGCTCCTAGGAGTTCTTGTAGAACAGCTGGAGATTTTTTGAGTGCCAATGAGATGTCTGGTCCAGGGTGTTCTTGTTGCCTTTGTAAATGTAAAGCTCTTCTGGCACATGACAAAAGCTCAACTTTGCTCTTCAGTAAGGTGGAATAGACAAAAGGACTGGAGCTGAGTAACTAGAATACCTTCTTCTATTCCACTTGCCTCCTTAAGGGTTAATGCTTTGCATTTTCTCCCTCATTCCCTGCATGTTCTTTTACCCTTCTTTCATCCATAATCAGAACTTCTAAATAGCGGGTGAATAAATCTGATCGGTACTTGGTTTAGGATAACATGCAACAATCCAGGAATCCATATTCTTTATATTCATCGCTCACAAATTCCTTTATCCTGCGGGAGCTATGTAGATTGAGTTTGTGGGAACCTATGCCTGAGGGCCTAAGAAGACACTCTGAGGGAACAGTGTGTATTAACCATTATTTTTGTTCTGTTTCTCCCTCTCTCTCTCTCTTTTTTTTTTTTTTTTTTTTGTTTTGTTTTGTTTTGTTTTGTTTTGTTTTTTGGGGTTTTTTGTTTGTTTGTTTGGTTGGTTGGGGTTTTTTTTTAGTTTTTTGGGTTTTGGGGTTTTTTTGTTTTTGTTTTTGTTTTTGTTTTTGTTTTTGTTTTTGTTTTTTTGTTGTTTTGTTTAAGTTGGCATTTTATATTCATTCCTCTTTAGGACAAAAATTAACCACTTAGAACCACTTGACTCTTTACTCCCATTGATATTGCCCAGAAACACAACTGTCTCTTTGACCAGCTGCTATTTCCTTTCAATCCTTCCAAGACATGGCGTTCTTCTCCCAGTCAGGAACTAGCAAAGACCTTCAGGATTTTTAAGGCTTCAAGTTTATATTCATATCTTGACTGGACCTGGTGTTTTTGGTGGCAGAGTACAACAGCTGTGTAAATTACTATCTCTCTGGTAGCTGTAGGGTTTTTGTTGATCCTTTGATCTGATCATCTCAAGCATTCTACTGAATTTACTATCTCTGATTCCCACTGTCATGAGATACCTGCTCATGGCCAGAGTCTCTGAAAGATTCACAGAAAAATCTGATTGCAATGACTGAAAGAACACACTTCCTTTTAAAACCTTAAGGTATTATAGAGTGCTAGGCATCAGATTTTTGTGTTTATCTTGAAACTGTTGTAAGAACAAATGTTCAGAAGTAGATCCCTGCACAGACACTTGTGTTGTGGGTGTTAAATGTCTCATAAATCACAGGAGATTCTACACACCCTTGTGGCATACCTGTGCATACACAGGGTTATAGGTCCTCTGGGCCAACCTGTGCATCTGTCCCTTCAGAAGCACAACTCTTGGTTGATCCTAGAATGCAATTGGCCTGCTTGTGAAATATAAATGTGTAGCACCATGATGCTTGTAGAACTGAATATGATAGTTTTGAGAATGCAGAAAGGAATCACATGTATATAACAATCACATAAACAGATCACTTTCCCAAAACATTCTAAATTCTTCCTGGTATTCTAAGTCTTATGAAATTAATTCAAGGGAGAATTATACCTGACAAAAATCCAGCTCTGTGCTACTTGATGCTGCTTGTCCTGTATTAAACGTAGCAGGGTGTTGCTGTGTGTTGTTTTCATATTGTATTTCATTTTTATTTTGTGTTTTATGTTATAATGGTTTGTTCTGTACTCCCCTGCTCACCTGGAAAATGTTATACCCGAGGTTTGTCCCTGCCCCTTCTTCCCCGTCCATCCTCCCACACTCCTCCCAGTCTCTTCCTGTGGGCCCTGTCTGTCATTCAGCTCTTCCACCCAGCTTCTGGAGAGTTCAGGTAAAGGGCATCGAATGATAAGGCAAGGGCTGAGGGGATTCCACGCTTTATGTTCTCATTGGTTTCCTTGAATGTCCCTCCAACCCTGTTCCACTCCCACCTTATCCCTCACTGGGTGTTGGTTTGTCCCCTCTTTTTGCCCCGCCCCTGCACATAAGCCCGGACCGAAAGACCAGCTGCATGACTTAATTTGGGCTGTGGTCTGGGGCAGAAGCCCAAATGGGACTGAACAAAGACTGCAATAAAGCCTTGGATTTGCCCCGGGATCAATGACTCATTTCCTCCACCGCTGACAGGGTCTCTCTCTCGTGATAATGGGGAAAGCCCTCCACTGCCTCCGGCGTTTTTAGGACCCAGGAGAGTTTTTCTGTCTTGTCCCTGTCTCGAGCTAGCCTGGGCAAAACAGAGCTGATAGCTCCAATAGAAACAAGCGACAGGCGTGGTTCATGCAACTTGGGGCCTGAAGGACCTGGCATGTCACACAAGTGTGGTGCTTGAAGGACCTGGCACACACAGTGTAAGGCTGAGGACTTCATGTATCCACATGAGATCCAAAAATGGCCCATCCACACAGAGAGAGATCCCTCAGACTCGGCTTTTATCATGGAGCCCCTGAGACACTGGACTCCACCATGTGAGGCTGCAGTTTTCCTCTGGACTTAAAAAACCCATCAACTCCTGCAAAAAAGTCTCTCGACCAGCAGGCTATTCCCAGAAGAAGCAGATCACATGTAATGGCTGTGCTCCTGAAAACCAAAAGTGAGAAGCTCTTTGCACCAAAAGAGTCACTTTCAGGCAGAGGACAGCAGCTGGGAAGATTTTTCGTCATCATGCTGGAGTTTGGTAAGTATTCCTGCTAGGGAATCTTAGGAAAAAATCTTTCAGAGACCATAAGCCTTGGGGAAAGGTTTTCTCCCTTTGGAGAAGGTTCTAGCCTTCAGGCTGGCCTTCAGGGTTGCTTTTAAAAGCAAATTGTTAGGCTGTGCAGCTCCTGGGGTGGGAGAGAAAGGTTTCTCTTCCTGGGTTTTGTCTCTGGTGCATTTTTTTTGTTTTGTTTTTTTCTCTCAGTTTATCCCAGTTGCAGGCAGTGGGTGACACAGAATCTTAAGATCTGAGCCAAAAATGGGTGCAAGACTATCTGAGTCCGAAAAAGGAGTCTTTTACCAAGTTTTCGGAACCTTAAATGGTGGTGAGACCCGTTTTTCAAAGAAACAGTTGCAAAGATCCATTCAGTGGGTGTTCCTTCACTTTCCCCATGTGTCCTTAGAGCAGGTCCGCAGCACGCAGTTTTGGGATGCTGTTGGAAGCAAATTAGCTGAATCAGGCCGCTCTAAGGACACAGAAACTGCAAATTTTTGCACTTTGGAGCTTGCAAATTCATTTTGCCTTACAGAAGCAAAATGAAGTGAAGAAACAGCCAGTCCCATGTGAATCTGCCCCAGTTTCCCCAGTTTCTGCCTCTTCCAACCCCAAAAACCCTTCCCCAAGGTCGGGTATTCTGAGGAGAACAAATTGTGAGCAAGCAAAGTGAAGCAGCAGTTCCCCTGGCTTTCCCCAGATTCCCGATTCCCTCTGCCCAAGTGATCCTGGCCAGACTGCTCGGGAAATCCCAAAACCAGCCCCAAACCTCCCTACTTTCCCAGTTATTAAATCCCATGTTCAATTTACCTTTGTGGACTGTTTGGGTGCTCAAAATCCCCAGGTTAATGATCCCCAAGTTAGTTTAGGTTTCGTGGGGAGTTTACAAAATGGCAGGGAGCACACGGCATCCTTCCCCTTTATTCCACAAGATGGTGGATGTCATGCGGCACCAAACTACAGCCGTCTTCTTTGTCTCTCCCTCCTTCTTCCCAGAATGCCTTTCATAACCCGATCAACCCCTTCCTCTTCCCTACGGCACCGCCTTTGGCACCGCTTTCTCCTCTGACTCCACCCTCTATCCTCAAAGCTCCACCCTCCAACTCCACCCCTTGTGAGTCATGCCTCCAGCCCCTCCCCGCTTCTGATTCCCATGGTTTCCCTGCCCACAATTTCAGTTCCCATGCTCCGGAGTGGGGCCGGGGGAAGCTGGTAACCCGGAAGCAGGAACTGATCCCAGCTTTTCCACTAACCCAGTCACATATCGACGGTCAAAAAGAGGGGGTGTTGTCCATGGTGATTGGGACCTCTTCCCCCAACAAGAAATTCCAGATTTATGCAAAGCTCACAAGGAATTTGGACGTGAAAGTGAATACTTCCACAACCTTTTAAAAGCAAATTTAGCAGGAAGTGTGATGGTCCCATTCGACCTCGGCAGCTTTTCTCGTCTTATGTCCTCCACAGAGTTTAGGCTCTGGGAGACAGCATGGAAAAAGCTGTTGAGAGAATTACTTCCCAAGCTTTGGCAAAATCCTGAAATGGCTGTTGTTAATAACAACTTGCCGATCCATTTGGACCATCTATGTGGTGACAGGGAATAGGTTACAGGCACAAGAAATTCCTATGGCAGTTTTGGAGCGCATCAAAGATGCTGTTTCAAAAGCATTTTTCTCAATACAGCCTGATGGCCCTCTCAAACTATATAGCAAATTGAAGCTGTTACCATCAGAACCTCTCATAAAATTTGCAGAGTGATCAACAAGAGCTATTGAGTTACAGGTGGAAAAGGAGGGAGCCCGGGAGGAGGTACTGGAGGAGATGGCTCTGGCCAATGCAAGTGAACAGTGCAAGGCAGCCATCCTCTGCCAGCCCATGGAACCTGCTCCAACTGTGGAAGATATGTTCCAAGTGTGTGCCAGGAAGGTTCCCTTCATGACAGCTCACCAAAGCCAGAGTTCAAGAGATGCATTCAAGCCACTGCAAAGGGCCACTGCTGTAGACACCGTGCCTGTACAATCACAATGACCACCCAAGAGAAGAACAATGTATCTCCTGTGCAATCAGGCTGGACATTGGGCATCTGAATGCCCTTTAAAGAGACAATTTCTAGACTTTTGGGACCATGGGGGTGGGGGGTCTCAAGGGCCCAAAGGGAATCTTTAAAAAATCTGAAGGGTGAGCTTTCCAGCAGGAGTCACCAGATGTGACCCTTACCAATCGTGATGTGAGCAGACCCAATTTAACCACTGAATGTCTCTGGGAGCCTTTCAGGCTGCAGCTGACAGAGCTCTTATACCTAAGTGACACAGACTGGCGTTTAGGTTCAAGGAATCTGCAGATGCCAGGCTCTTGGCAACGTATTAGCAGTAAGTATGTCCTCCTTGGGGACATCAAGCACACCCTGCAGGAGATCGAGATCCTTCTGGGTCTTGTCTCATCAAACCCTGAACAACTAATTCTTTGGCTGTGCTGTGTCCACCCATCCTTGTTTGTGCCTAAGGGGCAGATAATAGCTCAGGCAGTTCCAGCACCAGACCCGTTCCTTGCGAAAGGCATCACGAGGAACAGACACCCTGAGGTTTGCTCCACACAAGCCATTTGGAGGGAAAAATTCAAAATATGGTGTGACGTCTGTCAGGGTGGGTGTTGGGGGTTAAGATCCTGTGGAATCTTCCCCTGGCCCCCCCCCCCCCCCCGAGTTGGTGGGAGGGGACTAAATACTGACAGTTAAAGGGTGCTCAAACCAGGCAAAGGAAGTTGATCACTTAGTTTAGGGGGAAGGAAAAAAGGCTCCTGGGAGCTGAGGGTGGTGGGCTCACTGCTCTCAGTTTTCCAGGGAGGACGGTCAAGTGACTGGTAGCTGCGTGGATTCCACAGTTAATGGAGGACTCTGGTCCTGAGAATTCTATCATCTGTTGGAGCACCCAAGAATTCGGAGGTTTCTCGCAGCTCTGCTGGATTTTGGGTCAGCCTGGGTCCAGCCGCTGCGGGTTCTCCAGCACTGCTCACTTCACCTGCCAGGGCACCCCCTGCCTTCCGAGGACAATCCACTGCTTCCAGCCATCAGCGCCGGAGTTTCCACCGTTTGCTCCTCAGGGTTCTTGGTTCTGTTTTACTATTATTATGATTGCTGTTGTTGTTTGTCTGTCCTGTTATAGTTACGAGTAAAGGACTGTTATTCCTTTCCCCATAGCTCTGACTGAAAAGTTGGTTTTTTTTTTTTAATCTTTCAAATTATAATAACATGGAGGGAAGGATTTGAATTCCCCATTCCTAGAGAGGCCTGCCTCTCCCTAGCAGATACCTGTCTTTTCAAACCAGGACAGAATTTGGCACCCAACGTGGGGCATGAGGGCATTGAGAGAAAAGGAATAACAGTTCTTAAGTGCCTACATTGTTGTGTACTGGCTATCATGTGGTCTGGCTTGAGCTGGTTCGGGTGGCATGTGGTGGTGGCGGTATTCCTCCTACTGGCAGGCCCTTATCTAAACATGGACCCTGTTACTAAGGCTACTGTGGCTGTCATCCAGTTTGCTATATGGGTTAACAAGGTGAGGAATTTGTGGATTTTTAATTTCCTCTGGAAGGCAGGCACGTGGAATCAGGGCTATCATACGCTAACTGTGTGTTTCTGGGGTTACTTTAACAATGGTACCTACTGTGAAGAAATGACACCAGGGGAAAATTTTTCACAAACCTTCACCCAGCTCTTTGCGCCTACCCCACCAGTCTTTGAAGGGTTCAAATCTCTGAATGTTAATGACATCATACAGTGGCTGGTGTTGCTGGTATGCCTGTCTGATTAGCATTTAGAGATAAGGGGAGACTGACTTGGATAACCACCTTGATACATCCCCTAGAGAATAAGGATACTACCCCACAGCCTGACCCCATGCCACAGCCTGAGCCCATCCCACAGCCTGACCCTGCCCCACAGGCTGACCCCATCCCACAGCCTGACCCTGCCCCACAGCCTGCCTCAGGAATAAACCACCCAGATTGGGTGAAGGAGATCCGTGAGATGGGCCAGATGCTGAGGGAGTACCTTTCCCCTGTAGTAGCCTCATTAGCCCCAGCTGGTGGGAAACCCGAGCCCTGCCCCGACAAAGGGAAGTCTGATGGTGCAGCAGTGGAACCCACAGACGTTACAACCGCCCAGGTTCCAGCTGAACCACAGGGGCAGCCACAGCCAGCAGCAGTGGCCCCTGTGGAAACAAAGAAGTAAAAGGTAAAATCAGAGCACCCAGGCAACAAGGATAAGAAAGGAGGGCCCTCACAACCCGCGGAGGAGTCAGAGGTTGAGATCATCACTGAGTCCCTGACATATGAAAGTCTCCGTAATCTGCAAAAAGATCTTGCACAGCAGGGACATGAGGCTTATACAGCCTGGTTACTTAGGGTCTGAGACCTTATAGGTACAGGCGTGCAGCTAGATAGTAGTGGGGCAAGGAATTTGGGACCCTTGACCCAGGACTCAGGTGTGAATCAGGTATTCGTAAGGGAGCCAGGGCCCCTTTCCCTTTGTGAGCGGCTTTTAATGAGTGTAAGGGAGAGGTTTGTCCACAGAGACAGAATGCAGGAGCACCATCATAGAATGAGCTGGAAGACCCTTGAGGAAGGGATCCAACAGCTGAGAGAAGTGGCGGTATTGGAGGTACACTTTGGGAGGGGTGGACAGCATGATAATGACCCCGACAAAGTCAGGTGCAAAGGGCAAATGCTGTGGAATCTGTCAACTCTAGGACCATCTCAATACGCCACATTCATTGCAGGATTTAATCCTGATAACAACCGAGAGACAGTGGGTTCTGTAGCCAACAAGCTTAGAAATTACGAGAGTATCATCAGCGGCCCAATGCAGGCTCAGGTCTCTGCCATGGCTAAGGAACTCAGGGAGAAGATGGAGGAGGTGACAGAGGAGATAAGGGAGGTGAGGGAGGAGATGAGGAGAAACAGTTCCTATGTAGCACCGGTGTGAGTTAAAGGCCCCAGAGTCAGAGCTCAACGGCCCCCAGCTAGAGAGAGAGAGGGTACACCCCACGAGCTGACCTGTGGTTCTTTCTGAGTGACCATGGGGAAGACATGGGAAGGTGGGATGGGAAACCCACTTCTGCCCTGGCAGCATGGGTGCGTGAGCTCAAGGAGAGAAACACTAAGCGAGGGGGTTCCACTAAGATGAAGGTAGCCTCAACATCGCATGACCAAGCTGCCAGGTATTATAGAAGTGAGGATATGTCAGATCCCTGTGAAGGAAACTCTATCATGTATGCCCAGGAAGGGAATAATGCCTGGTGCTAGAGGGGCCCTGCCTCTAGCCAGGGAGAGGCACGGGAAAACCGGGTCTACTGAACGGTGTGGATCCGATTGCCTGGCACATCAGAGCCACAGAAATATGAAGCTTTGGTTGATACTGGTTCGCAGTGTACCCTAATACCATGGGAATATGTGGGACAGAACCTATTTCCATTGCCGGGGTGACAGGGGGGTCACAGGAATTGACTCTGTTTGAAGCCGAGGTGAGCTTGACCGGGAAGGAGTGGCAGAAACATCCAATTGTGACTGGCTCAGGGGCCCCGTGTATTTTGGACATAGAATTCCTCCGGACTTGCTATTACAAAGACTCTAAGGGATTCAGGTGTGCTTTTGAAATAGCTGCTGTGGAGGTAGAGGGCATTAAGAAATTGAATAGCTTGCCTGGACTGTCGGAGAACCCATCTGCAGTAGGACTCCTAAAGGTAGAAGAGCAACAAGTTCCAGTTGCCACCTCCACGGTGCACCACCGACAGTATCGGACAAATCGAGATGCTGTGATTCCCATCCACAAGATGATCCGTGAGCTGGAGAGCCAAGGAGTAGTCAGCAAAACCCACTCACCCTTCAACAGCCCCATCTGGCCTGTGCGCAAGTCTGATGGAGAATGGAGATTGACTGTGGACTACCGTGCTTTGAACAAAGTGACTCCACCATTGAGCGCTGCTGTGCCGGACATGCTGGAACTCCAGTACGAGCTGGAGTCCAAGGCAGCAAAATGGTACACCACAATTGACATTGCTAACACATTTTTCTCCATTCCTCTGGCTGCAGAATGCAGGCCTCAGTTTGCTTTCACCTGGAGGGGCGTGCAGTACACCTGGAACCGACTGCCCCAGGGGTGGAAACACAGCCCCACCATCTGCCATGGACTGATCCAGGCTGCACTGGAAAAGGGTGAGGCTCCGGATCACCTACAGTACATCGATGAGATCATTGTGTGGGGGAACACGGCAATGGAAGTGTTTGAGAAAGGAGAGAAGATCATCCAAATTCTCCTGAAAGCTGGTTTTGCCATCAA
>JANEHK010000064.1:3806940-3821436 GCA_025960845.1 Tachycineta bicolor
CCCCCCCCCCCCCCCCGAGTTGGTGGGAGGGGACTAAATACTGACAGTTAAAGGGTGCTCAAACCAGGCAAAGGAAGTTGATCACTTAGTTTAGGGGGAAGGAAAAAAGGCTCCTGGGAGCTGAGGGTGGTGGGCTCACTGCTCTCAGTTTTCCAGGGAGGACGGTCAAGTGACTGGTAGCTGCGTGGATTCCATGGTTAACGGAGGACTCTGGTCCTGAGAATTCTATCATCTGTTGGAGCACCCAAGAATTCGGAGGTTTCTTGCAGCTCTGCTGGATTTTGGGTCAGCCTGGGTCCAGCCGCTGCGGGTTCTCCAGCACTGCTCACTTCACCTGCCAGGGCACCCCCTGCCTGCCGAGGACAATCCACCGCTTCCAGCCATCAGTGCCGGAGTTTCCACCGTTTGCTCCTCAGGGTTCTTGGTTCTGTTTTACTATTATTATAATTGCTGTTGTTGTTTGTCTGTCCTATTATAGTTACGAGTAAAGGACTGTTATTTGTTTCCCCATAGCTCTGTCTGAAAAGTTTTTTGGTTTTTTTTAATCTTCCAAATTATAATAACATGGAGGGAAGGATTTGAATTCCCCATTCCTAGAGAGGCCTGCCTCTCCCTACCAAATCCTGTCTTTTCAAACCAGGACAGTGGGGAAATCATGAACATCAAAGGACTTTTGGACATGGGACACATGTAATGATCATACCCGAATGGATATGGCTATCACATTGGGAGCTGCAAAATGTAGCTGGATACGTACAAGGTGTAGGGGGAATGCAACTGGCAAAACAACCAAAGAGTGTCGTGGAGATTGATGGGCCAAATGGACAACTGGCTACACTGCATCTGTTTGGTTTGGATTATTCCGAGCCCTTGTGGGGGACAGACATGATAGCCCAATGTGGGGTCACGACTGGCATTCCAGATGCTCCCCTGGTTTTTCAGGCAGCCGCCATTGAAGAGCGACCTACCCAGAAGCTCAATTGGAAAACTGATTCACCAGTCTGGGTAGAGCAGTGGCCACTCAGTAAAGAAAAATTGAAGGTGCTTCAGGAGCTAGTGGATGAACAGCTAGCTAAAGGCCACATTGTGGAAACCATATCTCCGTGGAATTCCCCAATCTTTGTTATCAAAAAGGCAATCAAAGGCAAGTGACGTCTCCTCCACGATCTCCGTCAAATTAATAATGTCATTGGGGACATGGGCTCTCTCCAGCCAGGGATGCCATCCCCAGTGATGCTCCCCCAAAATTGGAATTTGGCAATTATTGATATCAACAATTGTTTTTTCTAGATCCCTCTGCACCCTGACGATGTCCCACGTTTTGCCTTCTTGGTCCCTACCCTCAACTGAGAAGCCCAGAGGAAAAGATACCACTGGAAGTTTCTCCCCCAAGGGATGAAAAACTCGCCATCTACTTGTCAGTGGTACCTCTCTTCCCTGCTGTCCCCAGTGTGCGCAGCTGCATGCTGTCCCACGCACTTGACCTGGCAATCAATTCTTTGGTTGCTGCAGGGTTTGAGCTCCAGGAGGAAAAGATTCAAAGGATGCCACCTTAGAAGTACCTGGATATGGAGACTGGTAAGAGGACCATTGTGCCGCAAGAATTGGTTGTCAAAAATAACATCAGGACCTTATCAGATGTCCAGCAGCTGTGTGGGTCCTTAAATTGGACAAGACCTTGGCTGGGTCTGACCACGGAGGACCTAGACCCCCTCTTTAATCTTTTAAAAGGGGGAGAGGAGCTAAGTTCTCCTAGGACCCTCACCCAAGAGGCACAAGCAGCCCTAGAAAAGGTACAGGACTGTATGGCCACCAGACAGGCCAACAGGTGCAAATCAGACTCGCCATTTAAATTCATCATTTTAGGCAAATTGCCACACTTACACGGGATGATTTTTCAGTGGGAAAGAGTGGAACAATCAAAAAAGGCAAAGACTGTAGGGACCCCTCCCTTAATCACAGAGTGGGTTTTCCTCAGTCACTGCTGGTCCAAAAGAATGACCAGGCCACAGGAACTGGTAGCAGAATTGATCTGGAAAGCCAGGACCCAGATCAGGGAATGGGCAGGATGTGATTTTGAGTGTATTCACACCACAATTGAGATAAACTCAGGCCAAATCACAAAAGCTGTGTTGGAGCACCTGCTTCATGAAAATGAAGCTTTGCAGTTTGCTCTGGATAGCTACACAGGTCAAATTTCAATTCATCGGCCTGCTCACAAATTATTTAGAGAACACATTCATTTCAAATTGTCATTAAAAAGTGTTCAGAGCAGGAGACCTTTAAAGGCTCTAACCATTTTTACAGATGCATCTGGAACATCTCAGAAATCAGTAATAATATGGAAAAATCCTCAAACTTAGCAGTGGGAAAAAGATACTGTCAAGGTGGAAGGATCACCTCAGGTAGCTGAGTTGACTGCAGTTGTTAGAGCTTCTGAAAAGTTTCCTGAACCGTTCAATTTGGTCACAGATTCGTCCTATGTAGCAGGTCTAGTATCCAGAGGTGAACAAGCTGTACTGAGTGAGGTCTCCAATTCTGCACTTTTCAACTTGCTCTCAAAACTAGTAAATCTGATCTCTCACCGAGAGCAACAATTTTATGTGATGCACATCAGATCACACACTGATTTACCAGGATTCATAGCCGAGGGCAACTGAAGGGCTGATGCTCTTGCTGTGGAGATGGCCCCACTCCCAAACATCTTTGGACAAGCCAAAATCAGCCATCAGCTTTTTCACCAGAATGCACCAGGCCTAGTCTGCTGGTTCCACCTAACTCGGGAACAGGCTCGGGCAATTGTGTCAATGTGTCCCTCGTGCCAGCAACACACACTCCCAGCCCTGAGTGCAGGAGCGAACCCCAGGGGATTGACAGCTGTGAGGTATGGCAGATGGATGTGACATACATCACATCATGTCCTTTGGTAGGCAAAGGTATGTCCATGTATCTGTGGACACCTTTTGTGGAGCTGTCTATGCCTCTTCCCACTCAGGAGAGAAGTCTAGTGATGCCATGAAACACCTAATACAGGCTTTCTCCTTCCTGGGCATCCCCAAATCAATAAAAACTGATAATGGACCCATGTACACATCCAAGGAGTTCAGAAGCTTCCTGCAGCAATGGGGAGTAGAGCATCAAGCAGGCATCCCCTACTCCCTGACAGGTCAGGCCATCGTGGAAAGGACCCACCAAAATATCAGAAGTGTCCTCAGCCAACAGCATCAGTCTCTAAAACTAGAAACACCCCAAATCCAGTTATCCAAAGCCTTGTTCACTCTGAACTTTTGAAATTGCACGTTTGAAAATCTTTACCCAGCAATTTTGCGCAATTTCAGAGAGAGCTGCCAACTGCAGCTGAAAGCAAAGCCACCGGTAATGGTAAAGGATCCAGCAACCAGGGAAACAGAAGGTCCTCATGATCAGGTCACCTGGGGTCGTGGGTATGCCTGCATGTCCACTCCCTCAGGTCCCAAGTGGGTGCCAGCCAAGTGGGTGAAACCCTTCATCCCTAAAACTGCAAAACCACCTGCAAAGGGCCCACAAGTGGCCAGTGCTGCCTGGAGAAGGAGAAAGCGCCAAACCTTCTCCTTATAATTATCATTATTCCTTAACAGTATTTTTCTAAATGGTTTGTTTAGGTCATTTTTCTTCTGCAACTTTAAAGGTACTGAAGGTCCAAACTCTCAGCATCTCCCACAAACTGAGCCTTCCTCCTTCTTAATTTAATAAGAAAAGGGGAAATGTTGTAATGCATTAATTGGGTTTATATTGTGTTTCATCGGATTTGTAATCTGTATCACGTGGTTTGTTCTTACTCAGCTGTAACCCAACTCTCTTCCACTCCCACTTCTCCCTGATTGGGTAGTGTCTTGTCCCTGCCTCTGGGCCCTGCCCACTGGGGAAAAAGCCAGAGCACAGTTGGAGCTTCATGTCTCTGGCACCGGTGAGCTGCCGGAGAAGGTCTCCAGCCAGGCACAGCAGGACTCAAAAATAAAGCAGTATTTTCCCTCCTGGACAAAGAGCAGGCTCTTTCTTTTTGCTGTCGGCGGTCGTATGGTCTTGTGAAGGAACACAATACTTCCTCCTCTGTCTTGTACCCCAACACTCATCAGCAAGGAGTGACATGGACCATACATAATCACTATATTATTTCACACAGAAAGCATTTCTTCAACTGAAGAATCAAATTTCAGTGGAGCCAGATTGTCTTTGCTTCCTTCTCTCCTTCCAAACATTGCAAATTACCCTCTTGAATCAATGAGATTACAGGAGTGGATAGCACAGGTCTGTCTACACTTCAGAAACACCTGGAAACACCCCTGGAAGTCTCTCTTATCAAGTCAAAGGTGCATCCTCCTCTTTAAATGTATACCTTGGCCAGTAACATAGGACCAAATGCATCACAAAAAGCCTAGAAAGGCCTTTTATTTGAAGCTGCTTCTAGAGGAGAAACAGCTTTTCTGCTTCAAGTCAAACCTGGTGCCTTTTATTGTTTCTATTTATTAGGGACGGTGATAATAATGATACAAGACTCTCCAGCTTAGACGTAAATGAGAGCAATCTTTACTATTCAAAGTCCTCTTTTATAGACAGGTATGAGAGAATAAAATTTCACTGGGCAACAAATCCATCACCATCATTGGACAGTTAGGAAGAACACCTTTTGACTGTTTCTTGCAAGTAAACAACAGGGAGATAACACCTGCAAAAGTTGTTTTCCTTCTCCAAGGACTGTTTGAATTCCTCCTCACAGTTTCTCAGGCCACAGTTTCTCAGGCCATTGTGAGAAAATTTTGTGACTTAGTTTCACAGACACTGTGCTGCTGCTGCCTGACCTCCCGCATTCAGCATCCACATCTTATGAAACACGTATTTTTTTCTGTTGGTTGATAGTTAAACTGATCTGTCAAGACTTTAGAATTTACCCTCTTCTTCATACTTAGATTGCATTAGTCACCTCTGCAGAGCAATGGGTAGTTTGTTGCCTGCCATTCCAAGTGCTCTCTAACTGTGATGGCAGCTCTTGCTCTACCAAAACTTTGACTTGGCTGGTGATGACTTGCCACTTCTATACAAATGAAGGTATAAATAACCCTGGGTTGTTTGTTGTTGGTTTTTTTAAAGATTCCGTTCATCGAAAGACATGGACCTGCTAGAATGGGTCTAGAGGAGGAGGCCACAAAGATGCTCAAAGGGCTGGAGCACCTCTCCTATGAAGACAGTTGGGGTTGTTCATCCTGGAGAAGAAGAGATTCCAGTGAGACCTTAGAGTACTTTTTGGTACCTAAGGGAGTTAGAATAGAGCTAAAGAGGGAGTTAAGGGCATGTAAATGTAGGCTGAGGATTAATAGATTTAAACTGATGTCTTCGTTTGGAAAGACAGGGGTCAGCTAAGGAAAGCAGGAACCTCCTTTGAAGACATAAACCTCTCCTTCCAAACTACTACGATTTTGAGATCAGGGGTTTCTCAGGCAAAGATATGGGAATAGGAATAACAGTTATTTAGTAGGAAAATTAAAATTAAAATGAAGTTGTACCAAAAAAAACAATGACAGAGTCAGAATAAAACCTGACATGTTGTTGGTCAGGGTGTTTGATAGCAGTCCAATTAAATCATGGCTGCAGTCCTCCTGGAGCAACAGATGTGGTTCTGTTGAAGCAATGTTCCTGTAGAAGGGTGTAGTTTTCCTCTGAAGGTCCAGTGGTGGTGTAAATGGGTCTGGTCCTCCCCAGGGAATCCAGTGGAAAACCAGCTGCTCGGATGTTCTAAATCTCAGATTTTTATCCAGGTAGGAATGCTTGGCTCATCCGCTTGGGTGGAGCATCTCACAATGGGACGATGTAATTTTATCAATCATGCAGTGAACCTTAATGGCCCATTAACGGAAGATATCCCCCTGGAGGGAGGATGGGTCGTGGAAGACATAAAGAACACTGCCCCACCTGGTTTTAACATCTGGCTCATTAACAGAAGATATGCCCCCAAAGTTATGAGGGATGGGTCATGGAAGAGATAAAGAAACATTTCCCCAACTAGTTCTAACAGATGGTAATGGAATACATACTTTTGGTTACATATTGCATTGCAATCCAAGACAACTACGAGAAGGTAGATTTAGATATAGGAAGGATATTTCTCTGCATGAGAGTGGTGAACCACTGCCACAGTTCGCTCAGAGGAACTTTGGATGACCCATACTTGGGAATATTCAAAGCCAGATTGGATGAGGCTCTGAGCAGCCTGGTCTGGTGGAAGGTGTTCTGACCCATGGCAGGAGCTTGGAATGAGATGATCTCTAAGGCCCCTTCCGATTCAAACCATTCTGTGATTCTATGATTCATCATCATACTGCTCTTCAGGGTGGCACAAAATCTCTGCCTGGTGATGATCTGGACTGAAGCATCTTTCCCCTGAAAGGAGAGACAGTCAAATGCATATTCCTTATATAATGAGACCTGCTGGATCAAGTCAGAATCAACTTACTTGTCTTGTTTCTTGTCTCTTGTCTCTGATTAACCAAAGCAGGCATCCTTCTTGCTAGACAAGGCTTTCTGTTGTCTTTCATTTTCACAGAAAATTAAATACTTCAAAAAAAGTGAGCAGCCCTGTGCTGTGAAGATGCCATATACTGCTCTGCTCTTCCAGAGAATACCCATGGCCTTGGCCCTAAATCTGAGCAAGACTGGCTGTAGAGCCAGAGAGGTTGTACAACTGGCTTGCACTGATACAAGGCAAGGCTGGGAATACAACCTTTCCAGATGTATATATCAGAGCTGCAGATAGCAATGCAATGGGCAGTAAATCTGGAATGGTCTGTAGGAACTCCTCTTCAGGCCCTCTCCTTCCATTGTAATATCACCTAAAAAAAAAAAAAAAAAAAAAAAAAATCAATGCCAGTTGAGCCATCACTCAGGTAATTCCTTGAAGCAAAAGGGAAGCACTGAGGCTGACTTTCCTGCTGTCCTGTCATCAGCACTCACTGACTGAATGATGTTATTCTCAAACAGTACCTTCTAAAAAAGTTATTGTTCCAGCTACATCTCCAGTTGTTAAATCCCCAGTCTTCACAAGCAACCTTTCTGGAGCTCCATTCCTCATGCCTAATGGAAAATCCTTAACGAGTATGTTAATATCAAAACCTGTAAAATGAAGCAGCTACCCTGATTGCTTTTGTGAGTTCAATGCCACATTTTCCCACTAAACTACATGACCACTTTGATGTAAGATTACCCAACTGCCATATTAGTTCAGGTTCCAGATTCCTGATCCATGACTATGACTTCCGCACCTAGTTCTCAGCTTCTGCACAAGGATGCTGTTGGACTTTAAAAAATGAAAAATGACACTGCAATAAACTCAAAAATATCATCCCTTCTCAATAACCTACCTTCTAGAGAGCTGTCCTACAAACTTCAAATTGATTTTAAACTTCAGGCACTGTAGTTAGGCTGAGCACAGAGAAATAGAGAAATTACCTTGGCATTTGTTCTGATGGAAACCTCCCTGCTTAGAGTCATCACAGTAGCCTTTGAGCTCTGTGATGGAATAGTGCTCTTTGTAGTGGAGTCATGAGTAAGCAGATGTGCACTGAGGGGGAAGTTTCTGTGCAGGAAAGAAGTAAAGTGGGCAGGGGGAGATCAAGTCCCCAGCTGATATAAAGATGATTAATTTTCAGTTAGTGGGAAGTTGTTTCCTTGCTAAAGGGCTTTTAAAATTATTCATACACCAGAGAAAAATAAAAGTGTTAGACACTGGCTGATACACCTGACAACTGTTTTTGCTGTGATGTTGGCAGGTGAGGTTTACCAAAGCTTATCCTAGTCCTTCAAAGTCTTGCGCAAACCGGACAAGGACTTTTTCTAGCAATTGACTACTGTGAATGACTGATAGCTTGGACTTGTAGCCATGAGATAACAGGCACTGGAACTGGATTGGGACGCAAATACATGAACAGTGAGATGGCACAGGTGTGCATCCTTAGGCCCTTCTCTAGAGCAGCACCTGAAAGCAGCAAGGACTGGGACTGGGAGTTTGGTAAGGCAACAGTGTTCAGCCCCTAAAGCCACCAGATCTTGAAGGGGCATCTGCACGGTGTTACAAGGATGTTCCATTTGGTCCCACTGGATACCGGGGTGGACTGCCCTTATCCTGTTCTCCTGAGGCCATAACTAAGCACCATTCAAACGGTGACAGTGGAGCTGTAGGCTTTTTCACTGTCTTGCTCCAGCTGCCATGCCCAGTGTCAGGGCAGACTGCTGGCTAACCCCAGACAGCCCCACTTACATCATCGGCAGACCTTATTATCCCTTTTCACATCACTTAACCTTTCATTTCATCACGCTTGTACCCTCTCATGTTCACCTCAGTTTCCTCATAAATCAACAACTTCAAATTACTTTTTCCTGCCAGACACCAAATTTGGTATTTCTGATTTTGTTACTTGTCTGATGTGATAGAGTTACATGGGTTTGACAGCTTTACAAGGCTATCTTTCCCTAAAGGTCTTTAGTCCTCACCTCAGTTGTCTGTGGAGTTTGGCCATGTCTCACAACAACCCCTCACCTGCCTATGATATCTGTCCATCCATCCTCTGTGGCACCACCTGTTAGTGTCTCAAACTGTTATTTCTTGTGGAATCATACAACAATTTGGGTTGGAAGGGCCTTTAAAGCCCAACTACTCTGACCACCCTGCAATAAGCAAGGGCATTTGCAACCAGATCAGGTTGCCCAGGGCCCCATCCACCCTGACATTTCCAGGGATGGGGAACATGTCCAACAGTTCCCTCACACCATGTCCAAAATTTTTCCACATCCTGATTAGCTTGGTTAGCCTCTGGCCAGAGTCCAGCCAGTGCTCCCATCATTTGCCTACATGTCTAGCAGTGATTTTTAGTGTAGGTCTTGTAGCATGGCTCTAAATATCTCAAAAAGGATGCTTGATTGCTCAACCTTAGAGATCAGACTAAAATGCACTTAGAAGTTTGTGTTTTCCCTTTAGGATGAAAAGGTCAGGAATGCACTGATGGATTACATGATCAGAATTTACCCAGCTCATGAATGTTGCTGAACTTCAGCTTAAGGTGCAATTGCAACATGAACCAACACAATCAAGTGAAACAACATTAAAGTACAACCTTGCACAGGCCACGACTCATGCCCTTTGCTTAAAAATTTCATGAATACATCAAAATTAGCTGGCTATCTTTTGGCACAGGATATGCTCACCCTCTGATCAACCTCCAAAAACTGAGTATACTTTTTAAAACAATATTCAAAAGCAAGAAAAGCGACGGAACGGGAATGACTAGGCTCTGAGTACTAGGATCCCACTCAGTATGAATGTTACCTGAAGAGTGAGTGCAGTTCAACATGTTTGTACAAGAATTAAGAAAACTAATCTAAATTGAAAGCACACAAAAATTTACTGGGGAAAATCTTGCATACCTTGGTTAGAAGCTAAAATCTGCTTCAGCAAAATAAAGGAGGCAAGCTAAACTCCTGTGAGTTGATATGAAAATATATAAATAGTAGGCTTATAAATTTAGCTAAATTGGTACACCTTTGTGTAGTACAGCCCTTCTTCCTACACCTGCAACACAGCCAAATCTGAAACTGCCAGTATTTTTTTAAATTTTATTTTTATTCTTTCAAATATTATGTGGAAAAGCAGAGTTTATTCTTAAGGTACCTAAGCAGTAAAAAAATTGTGTTCAAATAATGTTCACATAGAGGTGTGTACTGATCTGTAGCCTTAGGCAAGAGATAAAGGGCAATAGAGAAAACCAGGCTATAATGCATATCTTGCTCTCAGATACTGTGGACTCTTTGTCTAGGGTTCTGGGTTTATGCACATACCAGAAAAAATACAGGGCATCACCTAAGTGGAGATCACTGTTATCCACATGGAGATGGCATCTTCTTTCTTGTTAGTAGGAAGATGCCATAAATTTTAAGAAAACTTAAAAAAAATGCTAAAAGTACCCCAAGATTTGAGTCACATAAACTCCTCAAATGTGCTAGAGGAACAGCTTTCTAAATTATTGCTGAAGTACGCTACCTGCTTACACCCACTCAGCTTGAGCTTGCCTGCCAGTACACTTCACTATGCAAATATAATTTGCTATCAGAAAGCTACAAGATTGTTTTCCCAAACTAAGGTGTATCATACTCTATCAGCAGTCTTGTTTGGATGTCTATATGTAAACATATAGAGGTAGTTTCGGTTTTATTTTGCTAGAAAGCATCAATCTGATGTTGAAAAGCAGAAAGCTGATTCCTCTCTCCTTAACAAGGGAATGATTTGATTTATTCTCTGCACTGCAAGGTGTGTCACTCATTGGATTAACACCCCTCTTTGTTCCCATCCCCTGCTAATCTCCATGGCGAAGACTTTTTTTGTGTCACTGGCAGTTATAGGATTTTCACACCTGTAGCAGCAGTGTGACATGTTAGAAATCAGTCTATTCCCTCTCTGTGGGCTTTAACTTGTGTATTATGTTTGAATCCTTTGATGTCCGATACTAAACTTGTCTTTGCACTTAGCCTACTGAGTGTTTAATGAGAAACAGCAGCTCCCATCACATGTCCCTGTGGCCAAAAGAGTTCATTTGAAGGAAGGTTTGGGTATGGCATTTTTTATGAAGCTGGTCTTCTCTGAAGCTGGAGTAGTGTTATCTTACATTGGCATAACAGATGGTTCATTTTCCTGTGACTAATTAGCTATGCAGTACCTCGTCTGCAAAGAGTGAGAGGAAATCCTTGATGCTTCTCTGCTACTATCTCTTTTGCCCAGGTCTGAGCAGTATTCCCCCACATACTCTAGTGACTGGGAGATTAATGGTCTGGAAGAGTCTAGCAGAAAGAGTTCCTGACCTATTTCAGGACTTTGGCAGTTTGACAGGTCACTCATAGTTACTCATGAGAGGCTTGCTTGGGCTGCTGTTCAACTCAGGTGGACTTGGCCTCTCAGTCTGGCTGCTGTGAAGACAGGCTTACAGAATCTCAGAATGGTTTGGATTGTAATGGACCTTTAACAGCCACCTCATTCCAACACTTTTGCACTGGGACACCCTCCATTTGATCAGTTTGCTCAGTGCCATGCCCAGCCTGACCATGAATGTTTCCAAGGATGGAATATTCACCACTTCTTACGACACCTCTGCAGCCTGGACAGTGCCTGATTTGGAGTTTCACATTAGGTCAGGGATGGTGTTTCCTTTGAAGCCCCTTGGGAATTTTCCAGATGTGATGGCGGCCTACTAAGGGCCTCTCAGATATTAGAGAAACTGTTTTTTTCTGTTTGTGATATAAGGTAAACATGTAAATCTGGATTTTAAGAGACTTTAGTACTACAGTTCAGGAACATGGTCTACTAAAAGGTGTTCTTGCCCATGGTAGTGTGGTTGAAACAAGATGTTTTTTTAAGTCTCTTACAATGCAAACCAATCTGTGATTCTACAACATAGCAATGTGCTCTGCTATTGAAATTACAATGACTTGCACAATTAAGAGTACTGCATTTCCTTAACCAGGAACACGCGTCACCAAAACAGTGGTATGGTTAAGTCTCTGAGTAGCAATTAGGAGTGTGCATGTAATGTCATTCCAAGACAACAGGAGAAAATAAAGCATAGTGAAAACCAATCTGCCAGCATGAATTCACTGCCAGCTCTGTAGCAGTCAGTCCTTACTCTCCAAAGTGACACCTGACCTGCCACCACAGTCACACGCTTAGCATTAGGTTCTTTGCAGACTTGTATCCTAATTTTGTTCAGGCAGGGCTAGAACTGGTAACTTGTCACTGCTGCCTGACAAGCATGTGGCAAAGATAATTAAGTGTAGTGTTCTTAGACAGAATATATTCAACTAAAAAAAACCCAAACCAAACCAAACCAAACACAAACAACACCCCCCCCCAAAAAAAACCCCACACAAAACAAGACAAAAAACCAAAACAAACAAAAAAACCACAACAACAACAACAAAAACCCAAACACAAATTAGTCCCAAAACTATTTTTTATTATGTTGGTTGCAAACTTTTCACCTCTATGGCCTGTACATAAATCCTACATCTGCAGTCTAGTCTGTGCATTTGTATGTTGTCATTTTCTTTCTCTGTGCATCAAGAAGTGTGGGCTTGAATGAGGTATGGCTGTTCTGGACAGTTAAATACTTAGAAATTAATCTGGACTAAAAAAGCTATGCAAAAAAGTCTATACTTTTGCAACTGAAAAGACCACCAGGGCAAGTTTATGGATAGATAGTAACAGTGAGGCCTTAGATTGAATTCTTATGCACTAAACTCTGATGCCACTTCATCTGAAAGTTTGTATGTATTAGTGCTGCGGTGGAAAAAATCAGATGGGGACATAGAGACATGTCAATTAGAGAGATAAAGCAAAAAGTGCTGATTCTTTCTGCTTTTTGAAGAAATTGTCTCACAAAATTAGCAGCAAGCAAATTCTGGCTATATATAGCAAACACTTATGTTGTCACTACAAGCGTCCTACTACAATGCATTATGGAGTAACATATGATTATGGTGACACAGATTGTCCTGGATTTCTGGATTGCATCTACCCAAACACTTAGGCATTCATCATGTTCTGCAACTGGCTTCAGTGGAATGACTCTAACAAGAGTCAGAATGTGAGATGTCTTACTGAACTTCTAATGGAAAAGATAACCCACTACTACCAGATTTTTTTTTTTTTTAAAGGTAAAAACTAGCCCTTTGATTCTATGTGATAAGTACGTCTGTGATGAATGTCGCTGCACTTAATCTTCCATGAAGACTTACAGACTGCTGAATTGTTGCAACCAATCTTTAAACTCCAACATGGATACAGCTGACAGATATCTATGCCTCCGACTGAATTATCATTGATCGAAAACTAAGATTTGTTACCTTTAGCAGCAAAATATGAATTCTTCTCCTATAATACACATCCTTGCCTCTTTTCTGCCTACTGCAGAGAACTGCACATTGCCCACAGGATTTCACTACAAACGTGTGAATTCTCCCAGCAAGCTGGGCAACACACTTTGAGTACCAGCTACACACTGATTCAAAACATAAATGCATAGTGATCTCTAAGAAGGAGATTAATATCTACTTAAACTTCCAGGCTAGGCATACTTTTTCTGGGAAACTAATGCATACTGCAATCTGATGAACTGGGCCTCTATAAAAAAAGCCACTCTAGGTGCATGGTGCTTAAACAAAATACTTTGATTGTTCTGAAGGCAAGGCATATTGGTGAGAGCCTGCATTAGTTTGTTTGCTGTGGGGTGGGGTTATGTCCTCCCAGAGAGAGGATACAGTTCCTCATATTTACCATTTAGCAGGTGCTTCTGGTAAAATACTATTTGTGTTTACACTTCTCAGGTTGTTTTCTCTTTTGTTTGCTTGTTTCGTTCTCAAATGTTCCTCCTATTAATACATCTTCTGGAACTGCCTGGCCTACTTTAGGCTAAAAATAGCCCTTGTTGCTGTAGCTGCATGAAAGTCACATAACAACCACACTAGGAAAGAAAACCTCATGCCCAGCTGAGCTTCCCTGAAATGACAAGTGGGTCAGAAATCCATATGACCAAAAAGCAGGAGGAAAACAAATCATGCCTTCCTGCTTGTTCTACTAGGCTTGGGGATGGTGTAAAGGGGGGAAAAAGCAGAAAGGCATGTGAGTGCTTTCCTTTCCCTCTGCTTTCTCTACATCCACCAAGCTCATTAGATGACTCTTTTGGAGAGAAACAATGGAAGAAACAAAGGAAGAAACAATGAAACAGAAAGGATGAAAAGCTTGAAAAAAGACATTTTCATGTTAAATTTACACTCTCATTCCTGAAATGAATATAATTTGTTTGGTCTCTTGGGTAAATATCAGTCTTTGGGTATGACCAGACCAAAGATATTGATGCTGTTGCATTGCTCAAATGAACAGATATCTCTCATCCTTCAGTGGACTGTGCCTATGCTCTTGGTGTCTTACAAAGGAAAAAGGGCTTTGGATAAGCAAACATTTTCCTCTGCATTGCAGCAGACAAAATGTAACACTTCTCAAACCTTCAGTGAATAACTTTGCCATACTCATCTGGCTGTGCTCCTTGGTCCATGTGGCCCATGGTCTATGCTGGTCAGACACAGTCTGGGCTTAGTGATGGTCTCTGGCAAGTCTCTTGACTGCTGTGTGGCATAGGACACGCTGTCCATGAAATGGTGGGGTAGTAAATACCCAAAAATGCTTCTGCAAGATATCTTGGCAACAGAGGAAATAAATCCCATTGATCCATAGATAAAAATTACATTGGCATGATTTACTCTAGCTTGTGGGTGCTAGTTTTTTGGGGTTTTTTTGTTGGTGGTTTTTTTTTTTTTTTTTTTTTTTTTTTTTTTCCATTTTACACTTTAAGGCCTATTGACAAGAACATGCCACACACTTGTGGGAAGCCAGGACTCTTTCCTAATTTGCAGTAGAGTAACGCCTGG
>JANEHK010000064.1:3829031-3947024 GCA_025960845.1 Tachycineta bicolor
TGGCCAGTTTGTAATTATCTCCAAAATCCCAGGGTGATTTGGGTTTCGAATGCGGGCACGCTGAGTGATGAGGGCAATCCGTTTGCTCCACATGGTGTTGGTGGCATGATGGGTGGAGGGAACCTTTCCTTTAAACATCCACCCCAGCACCGGTAGTCGAGGTGCCAACAGGAGTTGTGCTTCTGTGCCAATCACCTCTGAGGCAGCTTGAACTCCTTCATAGGCGGACAAGATTTCCTTCTCTGTTGGAGTGTATTTGGCTTCAGACCCTCTGTAGCTTCAGCTCCAGAATCCCAGTGGTTGGCCTCGAGTCTCCCCAGGCACCTTCTGCCAAAGGCTCCAGGACAGGCCATTGATCCCGGCTGCTGAGTGGAGCATGTTCTTCACCTCTGGTCCTGTCCTGACTGGGCCAAGGTTTACTGCATGAGCGATCTCCTGCTTGATCTGGGCAAAGGCTTGTTGCTGTTCAGGGCCCCAGTGGAAATCGTTCTTCTTGCGGGTGACCAGGTAGAGAGGGCTCACAATCTGGCTGTACTCAGGGATATGCATTCTCCAAAAACCTATGGCGCCTAGGAAAGCTTGTGTTTCCTTCTTGCTGGTCGGTGGAGACATTGCGGTGATCTTATTGATAACCTCAGTGGGAATCTGCCGCCGTCCATCTTGCCACTTTACTCCCAGGAACTGGATCTCTCGGGGAGGTCCCTTGACCTTGCTCTGCTTGATGGCAAAACCAGCTTTCAGGAGAATCTGGATGATCTTCTCTCCTTTCTCAAACACTTCCATTGCCGTGTTCCCCCACACAATGATGTCATCGATGTACTGTAGGTGCTCCGGAGCCTCACCCTTTTCCAATGCAGCCTGGATCAGTCCATGGCAGATGGTGGGGCTGTGTTTCCACCCCTGGGGCAGTCGGTTCCAGGTGTACTGCACGCCCCTCCACGTGAAGGCAAACTGAGGTCTGCATTCTGCAGCCAGAGGAATGGAGAAAAATGCATTAGCAATGTCAATGGTGGCATACCATTTCGCTGCCTTGGACTCCAGCTCGTACTGGAGTTCCAGCATGTCCGGCACAGCAGCGCTCAATGGTGGAGTCACTTCGTTCAAGGCACGGTAGTCCACAGTCAATCTCCATTCTCCGTCAGACTTGCACACAGGCCAGATGGGGCTGTTGAAGGGTGAGTGGGTTTTGCTGACTACTCCTTGGCTCTCCAGCTCACGGATCATCTTGTGGATGGGAATCACGGCATCTCGATTTGTCCCATACTGTCGGTGGTGCACAGTGGAGGTGGCAACTGGAACTTGTTGCTCTTCTACCTTTAGGAGTCCTACTGCAAATGGGTTCTCCGACAGTCCAGCAAGCTATTCAATTTCTTAATGCCCTCTACCTCCACAGCAGCTATTTCAAAAGCCCACCTGAGTCCCTTAGAGTCTTTGTAATAACCATTCCGGAGGAAGTCTATGCCCAAAATACACGGGGCCCCTGAGCCAGTCACAATTGGATGTTTCTGCCACTCCTTCCCGGTCAGGCTCACCTAGGCTTCCAACAGAGTCAATTCCTGTGATCCCCCTGTCACCCCGGCAATGGAAATAGGTTCTGTCCCCACATATTCCGATGGTATCAGTGTACACTGTCAACCAGTATCAACTAAAGCTTCATATTTCTGTGGCTCTGATGTGCCAGGCCATCGGATCCACACCGTCCAATAGACCCAGTTTTCCCGTGCCTCTCCCTGGCTAGAGGCAGGGCCCCTCTAGCACCGGTCATTATTCCCTTCCTGGGCATACATGGTAGAGGTTCCTTCACAGGGATCTGACATATCCTCACTTCTATAATACCTGGCAGCTTGATCATGCCATGTTGAGGCGACCTTCATCTTAGTGGAACCCCCTCGGTTAGTGTTTCTCTCCTTGAGGTCACACACCCGTGCTGCCAGGGCAGAAGTGGGTTTCCCATGCCACCTTCCCATGTCTTCCCCATGGTCACTCAGAAAGAACCACAGGTCAGCTCGTGGGGTGTACCCTCTTTCTCTCTAGCTGGGGGATGATGAGCTCTGACTCTGGGGCCTGTAACTCACACCAGTGCCATATGGGAGCTGCTCCTCCTCATCTCCTCCCTCATCTCCTCCATCTTCTCTGTCACCTCCTCCATCTTCTCCCTGACTTTTTTAGCCACGGCAGAGACCTGAGCCTGCGTTGGGCCACTGATGATACTCTTGTAATTTCTGAGCTTGTTGGCTACAGAACCCACTGTCTCTCGGTTGTTATCAGCATTAATTGTTGCAATGAATGTGGTGTATTGAGATGGTCCTAGAGTTGCCAGATTCCACAGCATTTGCCCAGTGCACCTGACTTTGTCGGGGTCATTATCATGCTGTCCACCCCTCCCAAAGAGTACCTCCAATACCGCCACTTCTCTCAGCTGTTGGATCCCTTCCTCAAGAGTCTTCTAGCACATTCTATGATGGTGCTCCTGCGTTCTGTCTCTGTGGACAAATCTTTCCCTTACACTCATTAAAAGCTGCCCCAAAGGGAAAGGGGCCCTGGCTCCCTTACGAATACCTGATTCACACCTGAGTCCTGGGTCAAGGGTCCCAAATTCCTTGCCTCACCACTATCTAGTTGCACACTTGTACCTATAAGGTCCCAGACCCGAAGTAACCAGGCTGTATAAGCCTCACGTCCCTGCTGTGCAAGATCTTTTTGCAGATTACGGAGACTTTCATACGACAGAGACTCAGTTATGATCTCAACCTCTGACTCCCCTGCGGGTTGTGTGGGCCCTCCTTTCTTATCCTTGTTGCCTGGGTGCTCTGATTTTACCTTTTACTTCTTTGTTTCCACAGGGGCCACTGCTGCTGGCTGTGGCTGTGGTTCAGCTGGAACCTGGACGGTTGTAACGTCTGTGGGTTCCGCTGCTGCACCATCAGACTCTCCTTTGTCGGGGCAGGGGGAGGGTTTCCCACCAGCTGGGGCTAATGAGGCTACTACAGGGGAAAGGTACTCCCTCAGCATGTCACATATTTCCTTCACCCTATCTGGGTGGTTTATTGCTGAGGCAGGCTGTCGGGCAGGGTCAGGCTGTGGGACGGGTTCAGGCTGTGGGGCAGGGTCAGGCTGTGGGATGGGCTCAGGCTGTGGGATGGGCTCAGGCTGTGGGGTAGTATCCTTATTCTCTAGGGGAGGTATCAGGGTGGTTATCCAAGTCAGTCTCCCCTTATCTCTAAATGCTAAACAGAACAGGCATACCAGCAACACCAGCCACTGTATGATGTCATTAACATTCAGAGATTTGAACCCTTCAAAGGCTGGTGGGGTAGGCCCAAAGAGCTGGGTGAAGGTTCGTGAAAAATTTTCCCCCAGTGTCATTTCTTCACAGTAGGTACTGTTGTTAAAGTAACCCCAGAAACACACAGTTAGCGTATGATAGCCCTGAATCCATGTGCCTGCCTTCCAGAGGAAATTAAAAATCCACAAATTCCTCACCTTGTTAACCCCTATAGCAAACTGGATGACAGCCACAGTAGCCTTAGTTACAGGGCCCATGTTTAGATAAGGGCCTGCAAGTAGGAGGAATACCGCTACCACCACATGCCACCCGAACCAGCTCAAGCCAGACCACATGATAGCCAGTACACAACAATGTAGGCACTTAAGAACTGTTATTCCTTTTCTCTCAATGCCCTCGTGCCCCACGTTGAGTGCCAAATTCTGTCCTGGTTTGAAAAAGACAGGCATCTGCTAGGGAGAGGCAGGCCTCTCTAGGAATGGGGAATTCAAATCCTTCCCTCCATGTTATTATAATTTGGAAGATTAAAAACAACAAAACTTTTCAGTCAGAGCTATGGGGAAAGGAATAACAGTCCTTTACTCGTAACTATAACAGGACAGACAAACAACAGCAATTATAGTAATAGTAAAGCAGATCCAAGAACCTCGAGCGGCAAACGGTGGAAGCTCCGGCGCTGATGGCTGGAAGCGGTGGATTGTCCTTGGCAGGCAGGGGGTGCCCTGGCAGGCAAGGTGAGCAGTGCTGGAGAACCTGCAGCGGCTGGACCCAGGCTGACCCCAAAATCCAGCAGGGAAGCGAAAAAACCTCCGAATTCCTGGGCGCTCCAACAGATGATAGAATTCTCAGGACTGAACCCCTCCGTTAACCGTGGACTCCAGGCAGCTACCAGTCTCACGACTGTCCTCCTTCCGGAAAACCGAGAGCCGAAAAGAACCCCCACCCTCCGCTCCTGGGAGCCTTTTCTTCCCTCTAAACTAAGTGATCAACTCCCTTTCTCCGGGTCAAGCACCCTTTAACTATCAATATTTAGTCTCCTAGCAACTTATTGGGGGGGGGAAAATTCCACAGGAAAACTTAACCCCAACAGTGGCATTTAACAAAGAAGGCATTTAAAATTATAACAGTATGGTGTACAAGGGAAGCCCTTGCAGTTACAACATTCAATCGGGAATTTGCATGTTACTCTTTACACTTGTAATATCTTAATGTTGTTTAAGGGAATGCTGGTTCTAATCAAAATTGGGGACTGATATGATGGAGATTTAAGTGAGAATCTCAAAGCCCTCACTCCTGGGTTAAAAGGAGGTCACAGCCTTTGAGACAAAGATGATTTTAGAGAGAAAGTTATTTGAAGCCCTCAGCTCCTGGGATAAAAGGAGGTATTTATTTCTTTTGAGATAGAGACAATCTTTGAGATAGAAGAAGAGAATCCTTGTTTTGTACTAGAAGAAACATTCTTAAACAGTACCCCAGATACACTTAGAGGCCCATAAGTAGCCAAGGGAAAGCCTGCTAATGGGTGGAACAGCACAATCTGCAAAAATTCTTTCTGGGCGGTTGCAGATTTGTGACATTGGGAGCCACAAGACTGTTGTAGTCTTGTGGAAAGTGTCTCCATGGTACTCTAGAGAGATTCCTCTCCCAGACTGATGAAGGATTATGTTTGAATGCTGAAACTGATTGAAAATCACAGGTTGTATCTCTCTGTTGTTTTATAAGAAAGTTAACAGTTTGCAGGGGGAGGGAAGAGTGTTTTGGAGTTTCATTCTGGTTTGTTTCAGTTTTTTTCCCAATCTCCTTTTTTCCATCCTTTTTGTGTGTGTTAATAAAACTGTTTATTTTTAAGCTTGAGTCTGCTTTTTTTTTTTCTCTTAATCTTTCTCCCACAAAAAGAGAATAAAGCCTAAGACCACTACACTAAATTTGGCAACCAAAATTTAGCGCATGTGAAACCACTATAGTGCTGCGGCTTGCTCGTATGTCCTCTCTTCCCTATTTAGCTATTTTTTACTAGGTTTGCATATCTAGAGTGAAACTTGCTCTTCAGTAGTGCTTTTCAGAAATGCTTGCTTGACAGCAGCTAAGATACCCATTGTGAGGGGCATTGTTGTTCACGATGCATGTGCTGATTTTGAAAACTCATGCTTTTCTAAAAATTGTGCTACCATCAATATCTATTGGATGGACATGGGTCTGAAAAGGATAGGCTGCAGAATCTGACTTCTATGATCTACTCTGAATAATCATTATCTAGGTTGTTAGATATGGGGTCAGCATTCATCTGTTTTCTCTCTTGTTAGAAAACTGTTTTATTGGTAGCCTTTACCTGTCAAAACAGTGTTGAATAGCTGGCCTGTGTTATAAACAGGCCAGCTATAATCAGATGTCTTTACAAAAGCATGTAGAGACAGGATAGGGGGGAATGGCTTCAAACTGAAACAGGTTAGGTTTAATTAGATTTTAGAAGGAAAAAATCTTTACTCTGAGGGTGGGAAGGCACTGAAACAAGTTGCCCAGAGTTGTGGAAGTGTTCAAGGCCACTGAGTAGTATAGTGGAAGGTGGCCCTTCTCATGGCAGAGGGGTTGCCAAGTAGATGGTCCTTTTAAGGTCCGTTTCAACCCTCTGATTCTGTAAATCACATGTAACAGTCATGGGGGAAATTCCACACAGTTGTAGGGAATGGAGGGTAGCATTGTTCATATAGTTGACTTGTTGCACTACTTCTTTCCTTAATAAGCAAGTGAATCAATGCCTGTCCAACCTCTTGAAGTACAAGATAACTTTCCTTACCCATGTGGGTTTTCTATATTTTTATTTCAAAAGGGTTGAGCCTCATTAGTGCAGGGCACAGGACATCCCATAAGAGCATGTGGAATGTGTTGTGGAGCTGCCATACTTTCTGGTTGTAGTGAAAGTTGTACAGGAGTGATCAAGGACATAATTAGTCAGAAAGGGGTGGCCACAGGTAGAAGAGTGGGGCCAGAATGGGCTTATAATAAACACAGTGTTTTGATCCACTTTCCTGAAGGATTTGTGCTGCGTTATTCTCGTATCTTAACCAGAACAAGAATTAGCTTCAAGACAGATCCATGTGCAGAAACATGCTGATCATTGATTTAATGTCTCCTCTCGGGATATGAAGACCAGCATAAAGGGTAAAGTCATGCCACTCATTGCCAAATAACAGAATTGTGCCTGGTAGACAGAGGTCTGAAATTAGCTATGGGGCTTGGCTATCCTTTGTTTTTGAAATAAGGTTTCTGCTTTTCTTGTTTTGAGGGTGTCAGTGTTATTCATGACCATACGGTGTGCCACACTGCCACACTTTAAGCCATTTATTTAAATAGCCTTGACAATACACGCCTTCTTTGACTTTATTTTCTCTTTGCTGTGCTCCAGCAAGTGGAAGGCTGATCCTTTGCTCAGAAAAGTTATCCAATGGAGGAGCAACATTAATGGCACTTGCCGTTGAAGACGAAGAGGCTTTACAAAAATCACAGCAAATGCCTGCAAGACACCAACTCTCTTAATACCTCTAAGTCCACTTACAATCTCAGAAGGTGGAAACTGCTTTTGGAATTGAACTCTGCACAATTGCAAAATCAAGCTTCATTCCTGTCTGAAGACAGATGATGTATAAGTCTCCAGAAACATGCCTGAATCTCTTGCCTGGTTGGCCCTGGCAAGAGTCCCATGTGAGTGAACCTGAATGCCTCTCAGAGGTTGTCAAAGCTAGCAGGTTTCTACAAAAGCTGAGGGCTGGACTCTCTTAGAGGGGCTGCTCTGTTGAGTAACTCAAGCAGGAGCATGAGATTGCAGTGTGAAATTTCCAGATGTTTGTTCTGCAACTTTTTGCTGCTTAACTGAGGCGCTAGTTAATTCAGAATCCTGCTTCACCATCCATCAGTTTAAATCTATTAAAAGGAGAGGAGGAGAAAAAAAAACAAAAACAAAACAACTTCAATGGAAATGCACACACTGCAAGAGGCAGTTGTATCACATTTATATTCTGTTCTGTGCTTCTGTCACCTACGCTTGTAAAATACTCAGTGACAACAAAATGAAGTACATTTTATTTCCACATACACAGTAGTTTATTGTATTTGGTGAGTAATTGTTGGTAGCTTTTCTATGGTAACTTGTTTTTCTGCTTGTTCCAGATTTTGTTCCATTCCTTGTCCATGGATAGGGACATCTAGTAACACATGAACTGAAGTGCAGCCATGCTATTTGTTTTTAATTAACTGAGATATTTTCCAAGGAACTTGAAAATATAACTTTGTAAAATGCAGCTGGGACTTTTGGAGCATCCCAAGAGAATAATTTATGTGAGAAAAGCAAAGTATTGGAAAAATTAAGATTATTTGTTAAAGGATGCCTTTTCTTCTCTAGAACGCCTAAATAATTCTCTTTTATGCTCAAAGCTTGCTTGTAATACTGATGAAACACACTCATTAACATGTCAGAATAACACTGTTTTGATGTCAATGCTGTATTTGGATAAATGAAGCCAGAACAACGATTTAGAGTTTACACAGCCTTGTGAAGGAGTCTTGCCTCTCACAGAGCAAATCTGCTGTACCAGCTTATGGTCTCCTCTGCTAAAGCTCTCCTCCCTTGTTATATGCAGGACAGCCTACAAAATACAGGGTTGTAGGGTAACTGCCCTGTAGACCACCCCTAAATATTTTGTTTCTTTGTAACGACCATGCCCACAGATTACTCTGAGCACAACAGTGCTTTTGATGGAGACACCTGAGAAGATGTCTTGACATTCACTGTGCTGGGAATGCTATTGATCAGCAGGGAAAACACACATGTGCTGAACAGGAGTGTGTGCACATCACTTTGGTGTGATTTAGGGAGATGTCAAGTGGCTTAAACTTTTTTTTAGATTGCAGAACCACTGTTTGTAATCCATCATGGTGAAAAGTGGAACAGATTTTACAGAACTGGGTGTGAAAAATTATTTGTCACTAGATCATTGTAGCAACTGGAGTATTCATGGATTTGAATTGCTGGTAGAATGGGCTCCACTTTAAAAAAATACATGGTGATAGTGGATATGTTTCTTAAAAGCAAAACCAGGTCAGGCAGAAGAAACCAGTCTCCAGCATTGTACTTTGAACACTGGGCTGGATGAGGGGAATTTCAATTCTCCACAGTGCAAATGTAAGCCACAAACTGATGAAGGTTTCACATCCTTGCATCACTCACACAATTGTTCTCAGTTATCTTGAGAATACAGTGAATGTTATTTCAAAAGATGTGAGAAGATATAAAACAATTTACCAGTCATAAAAGCTATCACAAGCAGGTATTGTCTTTAGGCAGATCAAGTACCAGAAAAATAAAGTGCTGTTCAAGAAATACCTGGCTTCCTGAGGCTTTTACTGAGACCCTGCTATTTGCTGGCTGCACAGGCTATGTACTCTGAGTGCAGATATAAAGCCACTGAGGCTGGAAAAGATCTGTAAGATCATCCATTCCAACCATTAAGTGGTATCCTGGCTTTATGGTTGTGGGTTGGTTTTCTGTGCTGATGAGCATCAGGGAGAGGGCAATCCTTTGGCACAGCCTGTGGTTTTGGGAAAACTAGAAGTGGGTCTTGGGTTATGGCCACCACATTACTACTGTAAGGCTACCAAAAATACAAGAGACAAATCATTGCACATAATCAGGGACCGCTACCGCAGTGAGTGCAGAGAAGCCATTGTCAATGCGGGGTTATCACACAAAGTACATCTGCTGCTGCCCTCATGCATGCCCCAGTGCATGCAGCCAGTGACCCAAGTGTCTGAGAAACAGAGAGACAGTGTCTCAGAAACGTCCAGGTACCTGACGATAGATAAGGACAGCTTATGTAACCGGCAGCTGTGAAAGGAAAGGAAATGAGGGGTTCAGTGGTATTCAGCTTGAGCTTTGTAGAGAACCTGAAACAGCAGTGCTGAGGTGGTTAAAGGACACGTTAATCTGCCCTGCTGCCTGTTGCAGAGGAGGTGTAATCCACATCAAAGAGGTGGCACCTGGACAACCCATGGGCTGTCAGCAGGCTCATCTCTTGGGGCTGGGGAAACTGGCTGTGCACCACATGTGTCGGCTCACAGATTATGGAAGGCAGTTGCAGAATATTACTAATTCACAGGTGTTCAGGGAGAAAAGCTGTGCCTGTGCTGCAAGAGATGATCTTTAAAGAAGCTGTTCAAGGACTTGTATGATTAGTATGAGAGAGGAGAAAATTTTTACTAGAAATGGTTGGTCTACTGCTTTGTTTCTCTTATTTAAGCAGTTTCCATAGCAAAATAAAATTCTGCAATGTACAGATTTCTGCCAGAAATTACTGAGATTTGAAAAGTTTTGGCCCAAAATATTGATGAGAAATATAAAGCTTTTTGTTTGTTTGTTTGTTTGTTTTTTGTTTGGTTTTTGGTGTTTTTTGTTTTGTTTTGTTTTGTTTTGTTTTGTTTTTTTGTTTTTTTTTTTTTGTCTCGTTTTATATTTACTTAAAATTGCAAACATAAAATTATATACCACTTTGGATAGCATTATTGGGGGTGAGGGTTGTTTATTTTCTTTATTTATTTCCAGTTTGGAGTGCAAGGGTTTATCTGTTTTTCTGCACTGTGGTAGTGCCATGAATTCGACAGAGAAAATTCTACTTTTGACTTTGGAATCTAGAGAAGGAATCTGGAGTTGGAAGTAAAAACAAAATAAAACAAAAAAGTAAAACAAAATAAAGATCTAGTAAAGGATTCCTATGTCTGCTAATTATGTTTGTGTGTATATGTGTATTCATAATTTGGATTTTTAGAGAGAATTTCATGAGTGTGGTTCACTGATGGAAATAACTAGGAGCTGGGAAGAAAATTATTTTAGGTTGACCAAAGCCGTAAGCTGGTTTTCTTGCTAACAGGAGGAAAATAGGGTGTAATTTCAGATATACTGAAATATTTTATTTGCTTTGTATCACGATTTTATTGCTTTATGGTTTGCTGTTTGAGTAATTTTATCTACCCAGAGGTTAATATTGAAACTATCTGCTAGATTTGATGACCAAAATAGTGTTCCCCAGCCCCTCTGCTGCTCGTTCCTTTGGATTCAGCAGCCCCCTTAAGGGAATGGAAAGCACAGCTAGGGCTCCATGGAGCAGCAGTGGTATGAACTGAGCACACTGCATTTATTCAGTATTGCCTGTGGTGCCTCAGGAAGAGACTGCATTTGTCCCTACAGAAAAAGGACCACCAAAGGCAGATATTCCTGCCACTCTAACAGCTCTTGAAATAGAAGATTGAGGCACTCTGTTTTTTTAATAAAACCCGTAACAATCTTGTTGCTGAAGCATGATATCAGACATCACTTCAAATCACCATAGGAGTACTTCATAAGTTATTCGCATGAAGAAGTATTAGTGTCAGTCAGAACAAAGAGCAACATAAAGAGAACCTGACTGGAATGGCAAAACTAGAGTAAATAACATCAATGTCATTGTCATTCTGCTGTTTTTGTTCTCTAAATAAGAATATTTGGGTCAAAGAAATGGTATATAAACTTGCTGACATTTTTTAATACCAGTAGCTCTGCATCTCCTGGCATAGCAATCTGTATTTTCCAGTACGTAATGACCTGCAATGAATCTGCAGTCATTTTTCCAATCAAATGCTCATGTCTTTGCAATCAACACCCGGGGGGTGCTCAAAGGAAAAAAAAACCATCTCTTACTACATCAATTAATCCATTTCAAGAAGGAGCTCATTCTGTAATGTCTTGCAGCCCAGCAGCTCTATAAGCATTCTTTCAGTGTTGAAAAATAATTTAATTATCAGATGACTGATGTTTGAGAATTACTAACAATAGTTTTAATTAATAGTTGACATAAACTGTATTCCATCTCAGTTTAGAGAAAATTAAATTAGGGATGGATGTTAGTACAACTCTGGTGATCTGGAGATAGATCAAAAGTTCTGATAAGTTGTTCATCATGACTGAGATGTGTATTACTCACCCATGTCCAGGGTGGCATCAACACCCACATCATCATTACCCTGACTTACCCTGTTGAACAGTGGAGGGGTGTTTGCTTTGAAACAATTGTGTTGCTGGTTGCCAAAGTCCTGGAAGCAGCTGAATGTCCACGATGTCTGTACTCTCCTAGGACAGCACTTTCTGTCTCATCTCAGCTGCCTGGTGCAGCATTGCAGAGAGTGACAGCCAAAGGGGAGAATATTCTGCTTTTCTCAGGACAGTGTGGCATTGGTGATGCTGATGATACACATACAGGGACTGACTTTTTCATTGTAGACTTCCGCATTAGCAACAAGGAAATTTCTGACAAAATTTGCATTTTTCTTCCCTAAGCATTTTTCAAAGTTCATTTCTAGAACTTTGAAATAGATACTAGAAATAGCTACTTGACTTGTGTTTTAGGGCAGACTGGTTTTTTGTTTGCTTTAAGTCTTTATTTGCTTACCACACATCACCTTGGCTAACGTAAAAGTCTCCTTCAGTCATTACTTCTTGGGAATATAACTTCTTCATAACACTTTCTTAATGTTGCCATCCTTTTATAATGGTAAGGCTTCATTTATCTTAAGAGGAATTACTCCCTTGGCTTCATTTATACAGTAGAGACAATATCTGCTGCTGTCAGAGACTCAGTGTGATGGATGTATCTCACATTAAGTCATGAAAGATGACTTAATCTGGTCCAAAGTTATTCATGGGGTTCTTGGCTGAATAACTCAATGAAATGGTTTCACAGTTCTAAAATGCACTCACCTGAGAGCGGATGTTTGGTTGAGTTATTCCTCTTATGGGGCAAGAAAATTGGCTTCCAAGTGTGAGCAATGTAAGTTCCAAAGACAGGAGTACTTTAAAAAACTGTAATTCAAAAGAACAGAATGATTGAGATGAGTGAGAGGCTACTTTTCATTATTCTTTTGATATGCATTTTCTGGTTTCAAAAAATTCCTGTTGAGATCGTGCTGATTCCTGGTTCTAAGATGTTTGCGCTGGTATAGAGGGCTAGCAAAACAGCTGTTCAGCTTTAAATCCCATTACACAGGTCTCATACTAAATTTTAACATGAAGTGCATGGAGGGCACACTGGCTGTTTGCAATGATGTGAGGTAGAATGATTTTTTAAAAAATATTACTGTATTGTGGAACAACAAAAAGCAATAATTTTAAAATTACCATTCCTCTTCCTTGTTATTCAAAATAGGGATGAATAGCCATAGCAAAATTCTGACTATTGTTGCTTGTAGAATTTCATTTCATTTGATCTTCAGCAGAAGCCAGTCAGCAATGCACGTAATTTAAAAATAAATTAAATGGGGAAAGTTTATTTATTTGTCTCTATTATAAAGCATTCAACAAGGGAAATAGAAATCAGGAATAAAATCTACAGTATTTTCCAGGAAGAAGTGAGTGAGTCAGTCAATGGTACGTTAATCAGAACAGCACAATGGAGAACATCATCAGAAGGAACACAGAAAGAGCACTTTTTTACGTAAAGCTCATTACAGGACAGAAGAGCACATTTTGAGATTTGTGCATCATGTGCCCCAGTGAAATGACAGTATCAGTGCCTGTATGAGTTTTACTGGCATTCAATGGCTTCAAGAGCAGAGAGAGATGAATGAGATCAGGATACTCAAGTCCTCCCAGACTTCAGGCTAGCATTGGTTTTTTATGTGGTGCTTTGTCCCTTGTTGTCTCCTCTGTGATCTTGTAATAGAAAAAAACATTTTTTCTCTCCTCTGTCCACACCCTTTGCCCTCAAGCAGAGATATGAAATGTGCAGTTCAGGACTCAAAGCATTCATGTCCATTTCCTTCATCCTCCTCAACAGCATTTTATGTACCAGAACTTCCAGACTTTTTTCTGCTTTAAATGAATACTTCAATATGACTATCCAAGCTGTGCAGCTGTTTTGGGGTTTGTTTCCTTACAGGTCCTCAGTAGCAAAGTGTTGAACAGCCTGGCTGCCAGGCATCAGATCCTTTTCAGGTTTGTTCCCAGCTTAGCTATAGACAGGAGGAGTCTGGTGCTCTCTGACCATCTTGCTTGCATATTCAGCCTTTCAGCCTTGGCCTTCCTTAATACACTGACCTTCTCAATCCTGATTTACCTTTGTCTCTTACAGTTTTGGTTCCATCTACCTATGATTACAAGAAAGGGGAACCTAAAATTTTCTCAGTCATTGCATCAGGTTAGAAAAGTGAACTGAGATTACTGGAAAATATAATTTAAGGCATTCTTGGCAGCAGTTGCACCTTTTGAGATTGTGGGGTTTTTTGTGAGTTTTTGGTTGGTTGGTTGGTTGGTTGGTTGGTTGGTTGGTTGGTTGTAGTTGTTGTTGTTGTTTAACCTTAAAGAGCGTCAGTGAGAGACTCAAATTTTCTCTCCAAGTTTTTGTTCAAGCCATTGATTCAAGACTGGTAGCTTTTTTTTAAAAAAAAATGTTTTTAAGCCTTCAAACAGCTCTTCTGCTGCAAGGTTTTGTTGATAAGCTGTTAAGCACAGTGGGTAATGGAAGTATTTCAGTTCAGGTGAATGACAGGTAGAAATGGGAAACTAATTTTCAGGACTTCTCTCTCCCTCTGAATAAGTGTAGCAGAAGCAGTTCATGCCCTGTTTTATCAGTTTGCTGTAAACAATGGTGAACATTTGAGCAGTGACAGCCTGCAAACACAGCTGAAGTGCTGGGAGGATGTAGGTCTTGGGCTGAAAGTTGTGCAAAACTCCGCATTTAATGTATGCACACTATATCCTTGTTTGACAAGTATGAATTATGTCAGAGCTGGGATTTCAGTGGAGGGGAGAAGGTAAAGTGGGGGTAGAGAAGGAAGGGAATGGAATGGTGTTAAAGGTAGTGGTTTTGAGACCATCAGATTTTTTGGCAATGACAGAATGTTATGGTTATGAGAGTTGGTCTCTATACCTTCCAGGCTGAGCATAGATTACCCCCAAAATGGTCCTGGGGTGCATGAGGATAAATAGATAAAGTCAATTTACGATTTTGTTTCGAGTCTTGCATCTAGGGGTATATACTGGAAATACTTATATTTCCAGTACTCATTACAAAGGATGTCCTTCACCATTGACCAGAACAATCGCTAGCCCTATTAAGGCTGTATATGAAAAGTGCTTTCCTATTTCAGACAAAACATCTTAGGAAATGGAAAAATCAAATGTTTACTGACTCACTCATTCTTATGTGTTGTAGCAGTACTATATTTGCTCTGAAAGATAACTTTACAATTTGAAAAACTGGCTGCAATAAAACTGTTTGCCAAAATTTAAAAGCATCAAATCAGAAAGCCTTTCCAGAGTGGAGCAAGCTCAAACAATTTAGCGACTCGTGCATATATTAACAGAGAATGTCATATCTCTAAACCAGCCCTATACTGCATAACTCTTACGCCAGGATTATGGCCATGCAGCTTCTTTATTGGTGTGCCTGCAACACTTACAGCTTGTCTTGGATTGGAAAAATATGTGTCTGCTAGGGAAGGCAGGAGCCTCCCTTGGAATGGAGAATGTAACTCCCCTCCCTCCGAGTTATTATAATTTTGAAATTAAAGGGGCTCTCAGGCAAAGATATGAGGATAGGAACAGTTCTTTACTAGTATGTGTAATAAGGCAAACAAACAACAATAACTATAGCATTAAAAACAAACAGAACTAGTAACCTTGTGATGACCTTCTCCGCTGAGACAGGAAGGGATGGAGAAGAGGCTTTGCTTCCCCAAACCCTGGGGAAGTCTGATTCCTGTGCCTCTGCAGGACTCTGAGGAGCAGAGGCAGGAATGAGCAGAAATACCAGACTGATGGATGAGAGGTAGCAGGAAGTCCGAGCTGGTAGCTGGAACTGCTGGGATGTCCCAGCAGGGCAGGGGATGCAGGGCTACAACTTAGAGCAATGCCAAAGAAGCAGCGGGGTCAGGACAGCAGAGGCCCAGTTCCCAGCAGGGAAGATGTGAAAAATGCCAATCACTTGTTTTAAAAATTTAAAAGTTTAATAGTAATAAAATGGTTATAAAAATAGTAATAGAATGAGAATAATAAAAAATTGAACAATTAGGGTTAGGACAGTACAAGACAATAAAAACAAAGTAACAGACATCTGGGTGCCTTTCCGGGGGAAAAAAACACCAAAAAAAGAACCCTGTTAACAGAGGATTATCCCTTAAAAGCAATAGCCAGTTGAATATTCATACATCTCATACATGATGCTTAAATTCCATTCAAACAAAGAACTGGACAGTGTCACTTTTTTCTTATGGCGTCTTCAAAGCTGAGCGAGGCAGCAGAAGTTGGTCTCTTCTGATAAGGAAGTAATAAATTCGTTTTCTCTGAAAGTTTTACCTTTTTCTGTGGCTGCTATCTCTTTGAGAGTATCCCCCTTCCTCTCTTAAAAAAATACATAATTTCTATTTTAACTACAAAAGCTACATTTTCCATGCTATCGAAATATTAATACAGCATTACTAATCAATACAACATAATACATATAGTAAATATCTTGTGTAGAGCCATATAATATGCACTTTTCACAGAAGGAAAAGGTGAGCTCAGAATTTCTGGGCACACAAGTAGGTCCCTAGGACTGGACTTTCGTGGTGACAGTAAATTCTCCCCGCAGTAAGCAGCAGCTTGACCCTCCTCCTTCTGAAGCTGAGAACGAGAGAGAGCAGCTGCCTCCAGCCCCATCCTTTACCTGCCCCTCAAAATATCACGGTAGGTCTCCCCTGGGAGAGAAACTATGCTGCACTCCTCTCCCCATCTTAGCCACTTCTTTTGTTTTGCTTAAGTACCCCTAAGTACTCAGAAGTTAGTTTCCTAGCAGCTCATGGGAAAAAATTCTAAAAGTAAAAAAAGAAAGAAATCCAACTCCCGACACAGCTCAACTCTGACAGTGCTCTCAGAACACGCTCTTGGTTTCACCTCCTATGCAAGCAGGCAGGGAGTTTCCTTTGTTTGTGTTCTAAACACAGTAATACATGTCTTGTCTCAGGAACATCCTCTAAAAAGGTATCTGAGCTTTAAAAGTATCCTCCAGAGAAGCACACATTTCTTTTGCTCTCTGTGTGCATACAGCTCATGGCACTGATCTGCTGACAATGCCCTGGTTCATTGCAGGCAGTGGAGCGCATAGCAGAAGATGGCTCATATCTCATGTGAAGGGTGAAATATAACCCTACACACATAGCCTAGGTTTTATGTACTGCATGGCATTAAGTGGATTATGTGGGATGGAATTAGGCCAATAGAAAAGTAATTGTGTTTTCCTCTGATTTCTGGTTTGCTCAGGTTAAGCAGTGATTAATGCAGGCACTCAAACACTTTCTAATGGTTGTGTTACTTAAAAAAAGGGTAATTTTTCAGAAATCTTCATTATGATGATAAAACTTGCTGCTCCCATCCTGGCTATTGTTACAGACCTGAAAAAGAAATAGGAACAAAAAGTAAATGGCAAATAAAGTCTGTGTGTATCCACTTTCATGTTACATTATAGTTCTTTTGACATCAGCTCGTTCACATTTGCAGAAACTATGCTGCAAGAGACTTTCAGACCACCTTTCCCCTTTACTGTTGCTATGGTTTTTTTAGAATTTACTAGATCTTTGGTTCTCTTGAACTTACTGGCAAAGTGTCTACTGATTCATTGACCCACAATATTTACAAGTGCTCCCCTCCCCTCATATATAGAATCATAAATCATTAAGGCTGAAAACTACATCTACCACTAAACCATGCCCCTAAGCATCACATCTACATGTCTTTTGAACACTTCCAGGGACAGTGATTCCACCACTTCCCTGATCAGCCTGTTCCAGTGCTTGATCAATTACGAAAATTTTCCTAATACCCAATCTAAATCTCATCTCCCCTGGAACAACTTAAGTTTTATCTTACTTAACATGAAAAAGGCTAATGCCTAAAATAAATAATTAAATCAATTTACTATCTTGCCTTGATTTCAAATGTTTCCAGGAGACATTTTCACAGTACAATTCATTTAAAGGCACATATGCTGTGCATGCTGACAAACAATGAACAATTTATCCAGGCATTTCTCTTTCAGCCAGATGTGTGTTTGGCTGTTTTGAGTCAGCCCTCAGTGCATGCTCACCATTTTTTTTTTTTTTTTTTTTGCTGCCACCTTCCACTCTGCTTTGCTACTGTTGTCTCCTGTCCTTACAATCTTATGGAAAGACAACTCAAATTAGCTTCTCTGCACAAAAACAAAACAACAAAAAAACCCCAAACAAACAAACAAACAAAAAACCCTAACAAAACAAAACACCTCGAAGCTTTGTGGAATGTGTGGCATCACAATGAAGAGCTGCTAACACCAAGTGACTTCTTCAGGAAGTTTTACTTCTTGATGGTTTGGCCAGAAAGCAAGTGCTGGGGACATAAATTAGGTCGATAGAAGTAGAAAGGGTGGGTAATAGGATGCATTTAGGTCATGAGTCTGCATGTCAAGGGATTAGGAAGAGGCTGTAGATAAGTTTATTATCCTGCAGTTTGCTGTCACCCACCGAGCACCTGGAGGCTGCTGCTGTCAGGTGGGATATTGAGTGTGACCCACGGGGTGTGGCTGCTCTGATGCTTTTATACCAGTCCCAGTATTGGTGGTTGGAAGAGCAGTTTATCTGTTGCTAAATGGGTACAGATCAGGCATCTGAGCTGCTCATATTTCCAGTGACTACTTGCTTTGTAATCATAATCCTGGGTAGATCAATCCTTAGAAGATCAATCCTAATACTGTCTTTTCAGAGCTTGAAGAAGCTTGAGGTGGACTCTGCAAGAGATATGTGTTGTTTAGATGCAGATGCAAAAGGAGAGACTGGATAAAAGAATTACAGTGCTTTCAACAAAAGCAGTGGAAATGTAACAGAGAAATTTTTCTGAGGAATGGTGTTTTTATCATGGCTTAGACCATAGTACAGGCTGCTGTATCCCTCAAGGGTCCAGATAATATAAGGAAAATTAGCCTAGAAACAAAAAGCATTTAAAAATTTTAGTCTCACTTTGCTACCCATTTATTACTATTGCAGCATAGCTGAGTTTGTAATGAGATATGCCAGTTATAGAAGTTTTCTTTCTCAAAACTGGGGAAAAATATTTTTGAGGTTGTCTTGGGTTGCAATATGTAACCAGAAATGTGTATGCTATTTGCCATCTGTTGAAGCCGGTTGGAGAGATGTTTTTCCCTTATCTCTTATATAACCTATTCCTCATAACTCTGGGAGGGGGAGGGAGCTCTTTTGTTAATGGGCCAGTTGTTAGAACCAGGTGGGGTTAAAACTAGGTAGTGTTCTCATCTCTTCGAGGACTCATCCTCCCTCCAGGGGGATATCTTCTGTAATGGGCCATTAAGGCTCACCATATGACTAATAAAACTACATCGTCTCATTGTGAGATGCTCCACCCAGTGGGAGGAGCCAGGCATTCCTACCTGAATAAAAACTGAGATTTAAAACACAAGAATATCCTGTTTTTCCTCTGGATTCTGAGAGAAAGACTGGACCCTTCTACAGGATTATTACACCAACAGAACAACCTCCCTTACTCCAGGAGGACTTATTTTGGACTGCTCCCAACGCCCTGACCAACAGGGTGTCAGATCATATTCTGTCAGGGTTTCTAGGATTTTTTCTTTTTGTTTGCTTGGGGTTTCTTTGTACTACTACATTTATATTTTTTTAATATTCCTAGTAAAGAACTGTTATCCCTATTCCCATATCTTTGCCTGAAAGCCCCCTTAATTTCAAAATTACAATAATTTGGAGAGAGGGGGTTCATTCCAAGGAAGCTCCAGCTTTCCCTGGCAGACACCTGTCTTCCCAAACCAAGACAGAGGTCAATTGTCTTGTCTTTTTTTTCTTTCTTAATAAGAAGCTATAGTCCTTTTTAAAATGGTTTTGAAAAGAGGTTTTGAGGAAAGAACAATTATCATGGCCAAGAAGAAAAATATTTCTAGAAAGCCAACTTTAATATTCTTCTAATGCATGTGTTTTTAAATCCTGCACATGAAACTGAAAGGCAGTTCCCCTCTGTGCATGAGGAAATTGAATTTGAAAATTCAGAAAACAAAAATGTTACTAAGAGAAAGTATATGAAATTAACTGAAATTAGTTCATGTGCCATGCATTCTTCTCTTGTAGATTTTGTTTGATGTGGAGGTGTGTTCATAAGTAGCAGGCTTCCTGTTCACCAAAAGGCTGTTATATATAATTGACGATTGCCAACCCTCTCTTCACATGAGCACAGACTTCAAGTGGAATATGAACCAGTGTCACTTAAATTGATTCTCTTCTGGAGGGTCTGTAGTCCTTGGGTAAAAGGTGGGAGAATATCTTGGCACTCCAATGTTTTTTGTCATTTCTGCCATTCCCTGTGAGGATGTGTTTTCCTTTTTTGTTGAAAAACCTGTTCTCTGACCTGTACAGCTGCCTCAACAGGAGTAGCTGTGAGTGCTGTTTTGTGCTGCCAGTCCAGATCTACCTTCTACATCCACAGTTGTACACAAGCCCAGCAGGAAATGCCAGGCAGGCTCTGCTGACACTTGCATCTCTGTGAAAGCTTGTGAAGAAAAGCAGAACTTAGCCCCGTGGCTTCTCTGATGGAATCCACTTGTCTGTGCCATGGGATTAATTTTGTCTCTGCTAAAAACTCACCCTTGAAATGTCTCTGCAGTTACCTTCTACCCCCTGACTTAGACTCTCTGGAAAAGCATCAAAATTAACCTCTTCCATCCTTCTGACTTCACAGTGTACATTTATTTGCATTGGCCATCTTTTGCAGTGATACCAAAGCCAATGTCTACAGCACATCTTGCTCATGCTGTGAAACATTTCCATTTCATCACAGTCACAGTGGAGTGGTCTATAGCAGTCAGGCAAAGCCAAGTCTGAGTGCCCTTTTCTTCCCTAAATGCAAAAAAGGGAATGATGCACCAGTGGCGACTGTTTTGGTGATGTGTAGCTACCTCTCCGTGATGAGTAGCAGTGCTTCTTCACCCTTCTTGTCTCTCCTAAAAATGTTTCATAGGAAATACTCCCTCAGCCACCCAGATGCTTAGAGGTGAGTTCAGTTTTAGAAATGCAGTTTTTCAAAGCAATCAGATTTCTCAGTTAAGGTTTTAATTAATTTCAGTGTGCTTGATTAATCTTAGAGACGGACTAATACACAGGAGTAGATTTTACTGTTAGCCCCTTCTTCTCATTGGTATTACTGTGTTTTGGTCCGGTGACCACTTATCCAGTCAAAGTATTTTGAGAGAAAAAGCCTCCTGTTTCACCCCAGCCTTGCTACCTTCATAGTCAAGAATGTCTTTCCAATATCTAAACCTGTCTTCTTTCAGTCTGAAGTCATTGCCCCTTGTCCTGTCACTCCATGCCCTTAGAAATACCTCTCCAGCCCTTTTCTAGCTCCTTCAGTACTAGGAGGTGCTCTTAAGTTCTAACCTTCTTTTGTCCAGGCTAAACAATCCCAATTCTTTCAGTCTTCCCTTTTCTTTCTGGCCAGCTTTCCTGTTTGAGAGTGATGGCACCACGAGACGTTAGAGACCAAGATTTGTCTTAAAATTCAGCATACATTGGATTGTATTGAACCTTTGAAGTTAATCTATTTTGCTTGATTAACTTTAAAATATGTATTCTGTCATTTCTGGCAAGCTTTGTGATTGGCATTGCTTTACAAGCCTACAAGTGGAAAAACAGGTGATTTGCTGCATCAAGGAAAGAAAATCATTGAAGGATGCAGCTAATTCTGTACCTTGGCAAGGACTGAAATTTTTAATTTGATAGACAGAGGCTGAAATCTCAGTCAGGAGAAAATCCCTGACTTCATTGAAGCCCTGCCAGTTTAATTGGAAGAGAGTAGAGCCTAGACAATACAAGAGCTGTACCTGATCATAACAAGAACAATAATTTGAGTTTGGTAATATTTTGGTAAGATGGAATGAGAGGGTTTCCAAGGAAGGCTTATAGCGTAGGGTACATTAATTATTACTCTCTTATTTTTCTTATCAGTCTCCAAGAAATGTCAGCTTGATTTAACAAATTTTTAAAAATGTTTTATTTCTTGAAATTTGGTTTGTCATTTTGGAAGTTTCTGTGTTGGTGGAACAAGACAGAGATACACTGTGTGGTATTCATAAACCTTTGAGCATTGTTTAGAAGTGTGCTTGTCAGAAATTCATTGTTTTTCTAAAAGATGCTGTTCCATGCTCAGCTATCTTCTAGAGCCCACAGTGTGAAAGGAGTGGTTTAAACCAGAAGTGCTGACTGGCATCTTTTAGAGACAGTTGGAAAGAGGTGAAAGAAAACCTCGTGTGTTCAATGTGGAATATGGACTTTAACATCAGATGAACTCTTCTGCTATATAAGAAATAAACTAGAAAAAACAAATGGAGAGGGAAGAAAGGAATTGATCCAGTCAGATTTAAGGTGATTGAGATTACATGACTGATTCACACAGGGCATTGAGTGATACGATGCTGTTTAGGGCTTGATATTTGATGCACTGACTGCTACACTTGTGTGGCTACCTAAGACTGGTGCCATGCTCTCTGTCTCTCCTCAGTCCCAATACAGATTCCATTTGTGAGATTCAGATTCTGTTCTGCTGTCCTCTTTATTCATCTACTGTCTCTCAGACTTAGATCCTCTCAGCTGCCTTATTCTCTGGTCCAGCTGTTTAGTCTCCCTTCCAGAGCTCTGCTACTGCAACTTATTTTACACTGAGTGGATTGAAGCTGCTTGCTTTTCCCAGCTGGGCTGAATTTAATCTCACATACATATTCTGGATTAAGTTTATTATAAAATATCTTACATTTTTAAGAATTCATAGCATGTCATGTTAATCCCTTGGTGCCTAGCACAGGTGAACTCCTGTTGGCTTCCAAACGTATGTTCTGAGTCCTGACTGCATGGATTTATCAAAACCAACCATAAAAATATATACAAAAAGTAGGGTGCTATTTTACGTGCTGTTACTTCCTTTAACTTCCAGTATTTCTTTATCTATCTAAACGGTACTTAAGAAAGTTTAAGACCCTATTGCATGATAATTGGGGCATGTAAAAACAGGGGGCTGCAAGCTCCTCTACAAGTGAATCACATAATGTAGAAGTAACCTTAGCTGTGTTTCTTGTTCCAGTTGTGTCAACAAAGATCTGTTTGACCGTACAGAGACCAGTTAAGCAGATGACTGCTCCTTGTAGCATTTCCCTGTCCTGTTATTCATGCTTGACTAGGTTGAAGAGAAAGGAGATCCCAGATGATGGTAAGCTTTGTGTCTGGGGGAAGAAGAATAGGTATGGTGATGCAAATAATGCCCTGCAACTTCAAGAGCACAGGCTCAGCTATAACTGAGCCTCTCTGACCTCGCTAAATTGGGGATGTCCTAGTCCCTCACAGGTTTAGACTTCTGAAAAACTGTACCTGCTACCACTGCCTTAGTTTGCAAGCAGTCGTGAGGACACACAGAATGGACTAAGTGTTCAATACCTTAAGGACAGTAAGGAAGATTCAGTTATTGTTTTTATCTGGGTAGACTTGTTAGCTGCCAGATTTTGCAGCTCGTACTTGTACCTGCTGCATTTTGCACTGGGAACTTAAAGAGTTAGAACAACCTTTTTTTTTTTCCTTTTTTTTTTTTCCCTCAGCTGGTTTTCCTTTGGCTTTTGTTTATTTCATATTCCCTAAATGTTCTGTTATTGAGCATTGTCTCTGCAACTGTGAGTTTAGAGAAATTTACTTAATTTCACCTTCCTAATGGTAACACATGACTCCAACAGCTGTAGCTTTAAGAACAAGCCAGACCGTTAAGAGTGTAGGGCACCTAAAACTGTGCAGCACTTGAATTCAAGTGCCAGAAGGTGAGGTTAAAAGTGTCATTGGTCCCTGATGGATACATGCACAGCCTGGAAGCGTGGCTCAGAAGCAGGATTTTCTCCTGTTTCATGATTTTTTTTTTTTGTCATCAAATTGGGGTCCATTCCCTACACAGGATGCAGGGAAAATCTGTTTCTGCTGGCTGATCACTAAAGGGCTTTGCCATTTTTTTGGTGCTACTGCTCTGTCTTATACTTCCTTCTTGACCCTCTGCTTCTTGGTTCCACAAATACAAAACTCACTTGCTTTGTCACTGAAGTATAAATGCTACACGGAAATTTTTGTAAAAGTACACCAATGAGTATTCTGGATATTCAGAAGCATGAAGTCAACCTTTCTGGTGTAAGAATTATTTTTTGAGCAACAGCTTTTTGGAAGATAAATGTTTTGCTTTCCTTAGACATTCTGTATTCTATTGTTTAAAAGGTGACCATCAAAACCAGATTCCAGCTGGAGCTGCATTCATTTTCTTTGGTGGTTCAAGGTTCTCAGCCAGACTATATCCATGTAGTACAGCAAAGTTTCCGAAAAGGGTACAAGGCTGCCTTGGAATGGCACATATACAGTGCTTCTTTGTAACATTCTTTCACCTCCAACCATTTCAGTCCAAGGAATTCCCAAGTTGGATGTGATTTCTGTGTACAGAAGAGAGAAACAAGCATGTATATACAAGGCTTTAATTCCCTAGAGAGCCACACGAGCAGAGAGAGAGATGAAAATAGCTGAAGCAGAGTTATCTATTAATTGGAGGTGACATCCATGAAAAATGTTTTGTGCTTTTTTTGGTCAGCCATGCTTTACCTACCAATGTCTTCACAACATCAATCACAGCTAAGAGGTTCTCTGGGAAACCTTTCCTGCTAAGTTAAGAAATGCCAGTGTGGATATGGACTTAATGTTTTATCCTTCTTCAGAGGGTGTGCTTACTTGATAGAAAGGAGGAAGGCCATCAACAGAGGGTTTTAGCCCTGGAAAGGAAGCAAGCATCTCCTGCTAAAAACAGGTTTATGCTTTCTTGCTGTTAAGGACCTGTAAGCATGAGATAGGCAGCTGCTAATATTTCCAGTGACAGAAGCGGCAGCCTGTAAATGGCCTGACACATGGACAAAGGACCTGTCTGTACTTTTACCTGAGATCTAGGTAAAGAGGAGCAATCTTGCATGCAAGTTCAGTGATGAGAGAGAAGCGTGATTTTGCGTGGTGGCACAGCAGGACCAGCAAGACATCTTTGGTCTTCTGTCAAAGGGTACGGTGTTCCCTCCATGCAGGGCAGGGAAGGAAGGAAGGAAGAAGGGATAATACTGTCCAGGGGGGGCAGGGAGGCCAAAGAAAGATCATGAGGCCACTGATGTGAGTGAACCCTTCTGAGGAGCAGTGATGTCTAGTGGACTTGTTGGAGAAACAGTGAGTTTGTGCATATGAATGTGATTTGGTTTGCTGATGTTTTGTGGGCCTGTCATAATGCAGGTCTAATTGCAGTCCTCACCTTGCTCTGTCCTCTATTTCACAATAGGACCTCTGATGAAACCTCCTCATAAACAAATCCAAAATTATTTGGGGCCAGCCCAATTTACATATGAAGACCTAATCCCCAGAATGGACCATGGGTTATTCTGGTTTTATCTCCAACTAATTCCTGGTTTGTGTTTGCAATAGCAACAAGGTGACAAAAAAAAAAAAAAAAAAAAAAAAAATCCCCTATTCAAACATCAGCATGTCTAAAAGACTGTAAGTGAGGCATGTTAAAACACATAAAATCACGAAAGCCGAAATATGTTTAGAAGATCTATTTGTTGCAGAGTCATGGCCATGTGAATGTGGAGAAGCTTGCCTGTAGTTTTGGAGAGTCTCAGAGTACTTTGGGGTTTGTGTTGCTATACACAGCAGGGTTGAGCAGGCACACAGAGCTTTGAGGTTGTTATGAATAAGGTGTGGTGATTGGCTCAAGCAAATGAGGAACAGTTGTTAAGTATAGTGGGGAGTTTTTTTGGGGTTTACAGCTCTTTTGACAAATACTTTTGTTATTCCAGTATAGTTTTGAACCCTTTTCTGTTCTCCCTTTGATAATCCCCTCATTTTGTGGTCACTGCCTGGCAGTTCTAGCTTACAGGACTGTAAAAACATGTGGGGGAGGGAGTATATTTGCCCCTTGTAAGAGATGTCAGGGGGTAGGGGAACGCTTGTTGCTGGGAGGCCTGGCAAGGTCACATCACACCGCCAATTAGGACACAAGAAGGGCTCCACCAATGAAAGGCATGGAAGGACTGATTGACAGGCTTGGGAGGAACCAAGTGGATATATACGGGCAAAGCTATCAGCTGTGGGTGGGGCCAGAAGGACATATACGGACTGCTTATGAATATTAATGAGTCCAATGTGCTCTCAGAGTATAAAAGGTGGTCTCCATTTTGTGAGCTGAGCCTCTGGTGGGCACAAGTCCCATCAAGCTCCCAGCACTTTGTAATTCTCCCCCTTTGCTTTGTAATTGTAATGTTCAGATTAAATTTTATTAACTCATTCTTGCCCAGGTTTTGAGAAGATTTTTAGCAAGGTCAAGATTTTCTGAAACATCCAGGCTTGGGCTAATCAGGGCTAATCTTCCTCACACAGCAACTGATGGTACAATTTATACAGATGCTAGTAAATGAAGAGTTTAAGCCTAGTGCTGTGGAAAATCTTATAAAGAGAAGTATTGTCACAATTGGGAACCATTGCTACTGCCATATTAGACTGATTCTCAACCATTCCATAAGGGAGGACTGACCCAAACGTTGAGATGTCATGGCAATTACTGGAGAAGGAGAGATCTGAAATCCCTGCATCACAAATGTAATAACTAGCACAGTGTTGTCAAAAGAAAAACATCTAAAGAAGGATACCCACTGCTAAGTAATAGCATAGAATATTTTGGTGTTTGGAGTATGGCATATTGAGATTCTAATGATGCATGAAGTTTTAACAAACTACTTGAACACATCCTTAAACTGTTTGACAGTCTGAACTGAAGTGGTTGCATCAAAACCATGTGGTTTTTTTGAAACAGGACCTTTCTAAACGGCAGAGGTAATAAAACTAAGGACAGTGCAATCACCTTCTCTTCAGCTGCCTTTTCTTTGAGATTTAACAATGAGAGATGTTTTATTTATATTAAATATTGCCGCATGTAGCTGAAAATTTGATTTGAATGAAACCAAACTCAGTATTGCTGTTTATTCTTTCTACTGGGACCACTCTAGATGTTCCGTTTTCTTCTACTGGAAGCATCTTGCCTTTATTCCACACAGGTCTTTTTTGTGACTAAAACCACAGTGTTAATGCATTCCCTGGCTCTTCAGTTGAGGAGGTGAGGACTGTTGCAATGTGAATCCTGAACAGGAAGCCGCCATTCCCTTGATGTCAATGAATGAGGTCAAAAGAAAATTTCCAGTGTAACTCCTGTGTAGTTCTTATTCAGGCAGCACAGGCATCACAAGTCTGTGGGTACTGGTCAGGCAAAGCAGCTGCCTTTTGGCCAGTTCTATTTCTTCTGCAGATGGGCAGCTCCTGTTTACCTGTCTGCTCACACTGGCGTCATTTATGTCAAACCCAACAGAGGCTGGGAGCTGGCCAGTTGGCAGTTGCCCAATGTCTCTTCTTCAACTACAACTACATAACTTTGCTGGATATGGCTGGAACTTAATGTGTTACGCAGTCAGCCTCAATGGAAGGAAAATCGTCTATATCTCCAAGTCTTGGAGACACATCACTCTTTTCTCCTTATGCAAGGGTAATGTGATTTCCTCCATCTTGCAGAGATGAAAAGAGCAAGATTTCCTGGGACCAGAAGATAGGGAATGGGAGAAGGGTCTGGGGCAGGTGCTGCACAGTAATGCTGGGAGGCTGCCAGCTATCCTCTCCTTGCAAGCCCTGGCAGAGGGAAAAGCCATGAATCAGTGCCCACAACATCTAAGGCCAGGGAATGAATAGATTGGGAATGCTGGTTCTTCCAGTCCTGCTGGGATTTAAGCTGGGCATGCAGCTGTGTGGTGTAGCAGACAGAGCTGTGCCAACATCCCTAGCAAACAAGTCTTGGAACAGTCAGCTTTGATTTTCTTCCTTCCCTCTCCCCCTTGGTCACATCCTTTGTAATATTCAGATAAGTGTGTGTGTGTCTGGGCTGTTTCAGGATCTCTGCTGCAGGGTGATCAGTGTCCATGTCTCTGCTGAGGGACACTCAGGGCTGGTTGAGCCCACTGCCAGACAGCTTCCACCAGCTCCAAGCTTGATAGTGACTCCCTGTAGCCATCTGGAGTTGGCCGTGACCAACCCAGCCCCCAGCCATACACTGCCAAGTATGGAACAAAAGGTTTAATTGCTGAAGGAGCAGAAGAGTGATGGGAACAGGGTGAGGGGCAGGAGAGGGAAGAGCACAAAACAGCCCCAGGAGCAGGTCTCCTGGCAGTCCAGGACAGTTTTCCTGACGCATGTTTCAGCTTGAAGGAAGAACCCAGGAGCAGCGCAGAGAGGAGCCAGGATGTCTTGAACACTTTCAGCCCCTCTGAGGGGTATGTGGGGAGGTGTCGCTTGTCTGTTATGGAGCTACTGGCTCCGTTTTGCCCGGGCTAGCTCAAGACTGCAACAAGACAGGTAAACTCCTCTAGGTCCTAAAAACCCGGGGAGCGGCAAGGGGCTTTTCCCCCTTATCATGAGAGAGACCTCATCAGTGGCGGAGGAAAGGAGTCAGACTTGACGAGAGGGCAAATCCAAAGTCTTTATTCCAGTCTTTGTCCCATCCTGTTGGGACATCTGCCTCAGGCCGCAGCTCAGACCACATCATGCCTGAGGCCTCATGGTCCGGGCTTACATACAGGGAAGGGGCTAAAGGAGGGGACAAACCAACACACAATGAGGGAAAAAGTGGGAGTGGAACAGGGTTGGAGGGACATTTAAAGAAACCAATGGGGAACATAAAGGGAGGAACCTCCTTGGCTCTTGCCCTATCACTCGATGTCCTTACCCAAACTCTCCAGAAGCTGAGAGGAACAAAGTGACAGACAAAGCCCATAGCAGGGGACTGGGAGGAATGTGGCAGGATGGACAGGGAAAAAGGTCAGAGGACAAACCTTGGGATATAACTTTGTCCAGGAGAACAGGGGAGTACAGAACAAACCATTATAACATAAACCCCATGTAACATAAAAATGAAATACAATATGAAAGCAAATAACATACAGCAACAGGGAGGGAGGCATTAACCCACCAGAAAACTCTGCTAAGGAAGCAGCTTTCACTCTCTAAATAAACATCTCTTTCATTCTTAAAGGCTCTGTTTGGATACTGTAAAAATCTGGTTTCATGTTTTGTTTAGCACTAGGAAAACATGATCTTCAGCCAAGTAAAAGCCTGCTGAATTGTTGTGCAGGATCTAGTTCTCACCTCAGCTGTGTGAGGAAAGTCACTCATCTCAGGCTTGTCTGAGATGTGCTGATTTGTATGAAACTCTTCTTCAAAATTTCTTAAGGGTTCTGTAAATACTGGCACTACAGAGGCAAAATAGGGTCTTTTCTCCCAAAGAGTTAATCACAGGCAGCAGATCCCAGATTACTTTGGAGGTGAGGCCATGCTCAGGCTAGCCATGTTGACCAGATGTTTCAATCTCATTGAAATGTATTTTCCTTCCTTCATGCCTTCCTTTGTCTTTCCTTCTCTCCTTCCCTTCCTTCTTCCCTTCCTCTTTCCCTTCTTTCACTCCTTCCCTGCCCTCCCTCCTGCCAAACAGAGGAGACTTTAAATACAGATTCTACCTTCTTATAACATAAGGTTAGCAACAAAGCAAGCCCCAACTTTATTTTAAAGACGCACTGGCTCAGAGCAATTGATTATTTTCCCTCTGGATCTGCCATTTTTCTGCTCTTACCTGTACTGAAGAGCTACTGAGCGGTGTGATGGTGGTGCAAGGGGGCCTGTGATCAGATCCTGTTTCGGGCAGTGATGCATGTCTAAATGCATATAGGCTCTCCCACATTCACCCTTTGGCTGCTCTGCGTTGTGTCCTTCTGCAATGTCAATTACAGCGTCTCCAAGCTTGCAGGTAGAAGTAACAAGTAGTAACAGGTAGAAGTCTGTGACCCTGGTGAGGTGGGGGTTTTCTGCTAGGCGCCTGCTTGTGCAGTCACCTGTAGGCTGCTGTCATAATGTAATTTGTAATCCTTTGAAATACCAAGCTTCAGCTTCCACACAGACACACAAATCTGCTAACAGCCTCCATCAAAAGTGTAAGTTTCTAGAAAAAGTACAAAGTTGCTTGACAGCTAATGACAACGTACTATTTTAGTCAGTTCAAATGGTACTGCTAAACATCACTGAGCAAAGCCCCTTCAAACACAGTAATCATGGAAATGTCACTGAAAGACAAAAAAGGGCACAACTACCGTAAATTGCAGTGATGATGTAAAGCAGTAGGACATTGCTGTCTTCCTAAGCTACTGAAAAATAACTTATTTTGGTCCCAGTCACTGGTGAGGTCTCTGATCCCTTTCATCTCATTATCCTGATGAGCAAACAGTAAAGCAATTCCAAGTTTCAAAACTGATGCCTTGTTGTTGGTCTGGGGAAATGCCTTCTAAGACATAAAGTGGAGGATGCTTTAAGTGGACCACTCTTTACCTCCAGACTTTGCTTACCTACAAATGCCAAGTTGGGCATCTGTCCTTTCCATAAGAAAAGAAAGCTTAAAAGAAAGCTTAGTTGCATGTGGACTTTTGTTGGATGCCGAACACTTTTTTAGCTTTATAGTTACAGCTCAGCACATTAAAAGATCTCTTTTGTATTCATATTTCAATCATTTGAAAAATTGTGCTGGCTTTATTGTATATAAAGCAAATTACTCTCATTGCATTCTTCAGCAGGAAAAACTCCTTGCTGGGAGTTGCAGCTCAGATCACTCAGTCTCTTATCAGTACTTCTGGCACTGGAAAATGCCATTCTGGGCCCCGATGGGCTGCAGGCGTGAGATCCAGGGGTTTTCTGGGTTTTTTTTAGTCCAGAACAGGTTTAAACAGGTCCAAGAAAAAGAAAAAGAAATTAAAAACAAAAACAAAAACAAAAACAAACTAAAAAAAACCACACCAAAAAAAAAAAAAAAAAACCAAAAAAAAAAAAAACAAAACACAAAAAACAACCACCCACAATCCAGTTAACTTCCCTGCCTCAGGTAGCTAAAAACCAACTAAAAGCAAAGGAGATCTCTGTCCTGCTGTCTGTTCGTGCTGCAGACAACACAGTCCAGGAGGAGAATGTCGAGGAGTGCAATTTCTGAAAACGAACTTGTTGCTTGTCTTTCTCCCTGCTTCATTCTCAGAACCGGTCTTATAGGTACAGAACATAATATCCAACATAAACAGAACAGACGACTGGAGATAAGAGCATCATAAAGTCACCCTAGGATACTCCTTGAGTACCAACAGGAAGCAAGGAAAATGCTTTGTGGACCTCTCTGATGGAGAAATTCCTTGTAATCAAGAAGAGGGAGGCTAGGTTAATGGTACTGGTCTGGAATAAAAGTTTCCATCTCCCATTTGGAAATGAAAGAACTGGGAAACAGAACACCTCTGCTTGCTCCCTCTCAGGGCAGGCCTTGGACAAGAAAACTCTCCAAGATCTGGTAAGGAATTAATTATAAGCATGAGATTTACCTTCACCTCTGCCACAGAAAATCCCAAAAGAGGATTTTGTATAGCTGTGCATGGCTATTATATAGTCTTTCAAGTTCTACTTTAACAAGAAAAAAAAAACAAAAAACCAATAAATCAAACCATAAAAGTTATGTCACCTTCATTTGAGAATCTTATTCCACTAGTTTGGTTTAAAGATATTCTAAAGCAATATCCATGGGAGGTTATAAATTCTTTATGTTTCATCTGAATATTGTGAATGGTATTTCCATGGGAATCACATGAGTTGGGCAGAATATGAGGGAGTAGATATATAGTGTCACAGAAACAGGAAAAAGTACAGCAGAAAAACTCCTGTGAGAAAGCAAAAATTTTTTGTGTTTTGAAAATGGCAAATTTGACTTCATATGCCCTGTGGACAAACAAATGCTGCCACCAGTGGCACCTGCTGCAGGACTGAGAATGTGGCTCTTGTGGTCAGGAATTGAATCTTTCCCTTTTATGATGTGTAGATTAGGTGCCTGGTGCTGTTTAATTTATTTTAGTAATAAGGTAGATTGTTGAGTATTGAAAATGCTTTCTTTAGACCAAAATAAGGTAGTTTAGACAATGCCAGAAGTGAAGCATATTTCTAAAGCAAAAACACAGCAGAAGAGAGAGCTCTGGTAAGTGTATATTCTTTTTAAGCTGCACAGATGGCCCAGCCTCACAGCAGCAGGAGAGTGGGAACAACCCTGTGGTTCCTTATGGTGCAAACAACGATGACAGCCTTCTTCAGTCCTTACACCAGGCGGAGGAGCAGACCTGGAGGGGAACCCAATGTAAGCTGAGAGGTGTAAGGAGTGCCAACAGTGCCATGTGATGTGCAGCTTTTCTATTTACTGTCCTGGTTAATGAAGGTAATGCAATGAGGAATTGCAGTTCAACAAATTTCCAGGAATGTGCAAGGCAGAACTAGTAAGCATATCTGTAAGACTTATGATTTGTCAGTCATCTAGTCATTGTCTGAGAAAGTTAACATGCTGTACACTGTAGTCTCTTCATAATAAATATGATGTGGGCACTGTACCAGGATGTAATTATTCAATATGATGAAGAAAAACCCTATCTATTTATCCTGTTTATGCATCAAAACTCATCCTTTAATTTTATTTTCCCACATGCCAAATGAAATTTGATGCATTGCTATTTGAATATAATACTACAGTTCATGGTATTAAATTGTACAAAAACATTTGCATATGATAAGCGTATTGCAGACTGTTTTTGAAATTCCTTAATGAAGAAAAAGAAAATTGGGAGTTTTCTTATTACTAGTGGGCTGTATAGACAGAAAAACACCCTGAATTTCACCCAATGAACTAATAGGTGGATTGATAGTGCCATGATCTGGAACAGGACAGGCTGAAATATATTGATTAGAAATTAGCAGTTTCACTCTCTCAGTACAATAGTTTATGGGCAACATGATTTAGTTTTGCATTTGTCTAGAATAGGGGTTTGCCTATTATAGCATTGCTTCTTTTTTACAACGCAGAAAGTTGCTGTCTTTTGAAAATGAACCTGCACAGAACATGATCTGTGTGCATTTTGCGAGAAGCTGCATTCTCTAGCTTCTGCACTGCAATTATGGGTCACAGTTAATCTGAATTCTTCTTTTGTTGCAAAGTAACTGTTAGCAGTAGTACACAGTGTCCATATACCTTGGATGCTTTGCAAGGACTTGTTTTCCTTTATTAGATGGAGAATACAGCAATATAACTTTCGTGGAGCATGAAGGAACTGAGTGTTGGGGGTTAGGTTTGTTCCTATTTTTTTTTTTTTTTTTTTTTTCTTTCTTTCTTTCTTTCTTTCTTTCTTTCTTTCTAGAATTTTTCCCCATAAGTTGCTAAGAGACTAAGTGCTTGACCAACACAAAGGAGGTGGCTGAAAGTCGGGCGGGGGAAGATCATGCAAGCTTTGAGGTAGGAAAAGGACAGGGCTGGGGGAGCTGGGGGTTTCTTCTTGCTCTGGGCATCGGAGAGGACGGTCAGGCTGCTGCTTGCTGCGGGAGGAGTCCACTGTCCACAGAGAATCCCGTCCTAGGAATTCTGCCATCATCTGCTCATGTGCCCAGGAATCCTGAGCTCCTTCGCCTGCCCTGCTGGAGCTGGGCCAGCCCTGTCCGGCCATCGCGGCTTCTTCGGCACTGCTCTTTTTTGCTACAGTGTGGCCCGACACCCCCCTGCCCTGCCGGGACATCCTGTCCTTCCAGCCACCAGCCCGGGAGTTCCCACCATTCCAGCTTGGTGCTCTCAGAGTCTCAAGGGATCAGACTGCCCCAGGCTTTGTGAAACAGAGCCCCCTCGAGGTTCCTGGTTCTGTTTATTATGAATGCTGTAGTTGTTGCTGTTTGTTTGCCTTGTTATACATACTAGTAAAGAACTGTTATTCCTATCCCCATACCTCTTTAGCCCCTTTAATTTTCTAAATTATAATAACTTTGAGGGAGGGGATTGGAATTCCCCATTCCTAGAGAGGCCTCGCTCCTCCCTGGCAGATACCTGTCTTTCAAACCAAGACACTGAGATTTGTTCAAATACATGGGAAAGCATTTGTGAGAAATTAAATTAATTAATTAATTAATTAGATTAATTAAATTTAAGCATGTGACTTAATATTACAACTTTATGTCACTTTTGACAGTACATTTCTCAATAAATGGTTTCTACAAAATTTCCCTTCTGGCCATTACTTGTTAAGACTTGAGTATTTACATGAATTTAGTAATACAGCAAAATTAGTGTTTCAGTCCTTGGTGCCATTATAACCTGACATGTACAGTCACTTGTTTTTAGCTAAGTAATTTGGACTACTAAAGGGAACAAGAAGGGTTCTGGTTATGTAACAGGAAAAACATACAGAAAATGGTGCTGTTCCATGAGCTTGATGAAATCCTGACCTGATTCCTGCCAGAGTAGAGAGACAGACTTATCTTGGACCAGAGAAAGAGGAGTGTCTCTGTAGGGTGGGGTTTTCTTTTGAGTTGGTTGTAGTTTTGAAGGCCTGTGTGGTTTTCCCACCAGAAACTGAACTTGACAGAGTTTTTTTGGCTTTTTGGAAGGAAGTAAAAAAAAAAAAAAAAGGAGAAAAAAAAAAAAGAAAAGAAAAGAAAAAAAAAAAAAGAAAAAAATCTGACTGCTGTTTAGAGGTTTGTGGAATAGGGAATTTAAGCTGTATTTAAGCTGGGTTTTTTTTTGATACGGTATGAATTTTTTCCAGCTTGAGTGGAAGTTTTTCATCATGTTGTCACAGTTAACCTTTTAGTTTTGGCACTTGTCTCCAGTGTGTTAGACAATAGTAAATAGGACTGCAAAGGACTCACTTTCTCTGCTGTTTTTTTGTTTTTGTTTTTTTTTCCAGCAGTGTAACCCTAGTAATGGGTCACAAGAGGTGGTCTGCTGCAGTGAAGATGCTGACCACCCTGAAATTTTCTACTAACATAGCTCGAGGAAAGAATCATTTTGCTATTCTCTAAGAGATCTGTAGTGAAGAAAATGGTAGGTTTTCAGTTAGCCAAAAACCCACACAACCACTTGCTTGCATCTCACTCAGCTTTATATGAGAAGCTGTAGCCTGGCTGTCATCTTTCCCTTTTCATCTGAGGGACAACAGTGTAGTAGCTAGCTCACAGAGTTCTTTGGACACAAATGCTGAATTACAGAAAGAAAATGCTAGAAGCACAGAGATGAAATGACTTGCCAGAAGTCTGCAGGGGGCTAGGAATCAGAACAGCTACGGTCTGTTTAGGGTACCAGGTATCTTAAATGCATGGGAAGGGCAGGCCTTTTAGAAGAAGTGCATAGAACTGATTTTGAAATCACTGACATCTACCATCAGAGGTGAAAGTCTTGTGATGTATTTTCTTTCTTAGCAGCAGCAGGTGACTCTCACGGTGAGGATTTAAGGCAGGCAGGAACTCCCAGAGGCTGCTGTTGCTGGATGAGCAGCATAAACAGGTGTAAGCATAGAGATACTTAGTTATGTTTTTTTTTATTTTAGTGGGTTGCCAAAAATGTTCCAGTTTCCATGGAATGCTGAACAGTCAGACAACAGAGTACAGTAACAAGAGGGAGTGATAAATAAATATGTTCACAAGCTTCTTCATGAAGTGTCAAACATATAGAGCTGGCGGGTTATTAATTTTCCTTTGTCAAATGGGGAGCTGTTTTTTCAAAATAGCTAGCTGCTTCACTTCAGTGCAAGGGAACATGCAAATCTGAATACTGTGCAACATGTAGAAAATTCCACTGGCTTTTCTTTCATATGTGGAGAAAACATCTCTCCTCTCAGGAGGAGAGGATGCTGCCTCCCTGCTTGTGGAAACAAAAGTGCTTTCTTATGGAGCTGTTGAGAAACCTGTCCCATTAAATTAAAAAAAAAAAAAAATCATGAGCAGCCTTGGCACCAGTGAATCTTTTATCATTATATGTTTTATAGTTGGTCACTTCTGTCTATGGATCAAGGGAGAAAAATGTCTCTTGTTAGACAATTTATGAAAACATAAATTGTTCTGGACCTCAAAATGGGCTATTTTAAGAAAGTTATGTGAAAACAAACTCTGTGCTTCTCCTTGCTCTTAGAACCAGTTTTAAAGGCACAGAACTCAATATACAGCACAAACAGAACAGATGACTGGGGATACAAGCATCATAAAGTTACCCTAGGACACAGGATAAATGATGTATTTTTGGCAATTTCTAGATCTAATATATGAATATTAGAGAATCATAGCAATTTTGCCTCTGTTACACTGTGGAGAGGGAAGGGGAATCCTGATTTGAGATAAGAGAGTCTTCTAGTATAGAAAGAATGGGAAATCACAGTATGGAACAATTCTATGATACAATGTATGCAAATACAGTGTAAAAAAATTCCTAGAATAATTCAAAAGTGAATATAGGTAGAGCAATATTTCAGACTGAGGGATCTTGGTTGGAATTACTAATATACAAAGCAAAATAGTAACTCATATTTTCAAGCTCTTACATTCTCAATTCACCTTAAAATTTTGAAAATGTCAATCTTCCTAATCTCTCCAAAGATGTCAAAATCCTGCAGTCAATCACAGAATTAGTAGCAAAATCTTTAGTGTACCCTTTTTCCTATGGGGCGCCATATTTAGTGTTCTAAAACTGTTAATTACAGCATTTCCATGCTTACTTCTGGGTTTCTTGTATTGTTGGCAAGAAGGGTTTGTGGGAAGCTCCACAGTTCTGTGTGGAAAAACTTTCTCTGGGCCTTCACTGCATATGGGTGATACCTTGGCCAAGTATAATCTCATCGGCTAACAGATATTTCCTACAAAACAAAGATCATTATTGTACTGAATAAAATATTCTCCTCTTTTGATAGCAATTTGCCAACTGATTTCAGCAGGCTCAGGAGATGCCTGCTCTGTAATGATCTGTACAATCAATGGCATCCTTTTCAAAATGTGAGCATCTGTTTCAGACATGATTTTTTTTCTTTTTTTTTTTTTTAATTCTAATAGAAAATAATAGATTTGTTTTTCATAAATTTCGTTTGGAAAAAATGATATGATTTTTCAAAATGAAATGGCTTTAAAAAGGGCAGCAAGTTGGTGGTTACCAAGTATATGAATGTAATTATGCAGCTGCTCTGATTTTTAGAGGCAACATTAATAAAGATTGATGGGGTCCACTGCATCTAATTACTGTGTCTAGTGATTCTGAAGATGGTGAGTTGACTCCAAACAAAGCTGCCAGAAGTCAGAATTTTTCTTTTCCACTCTTTAATTCTTGTACCTGACCAATATAAACTTGGTCATTATGCCTTCTGTGTCCTAATTAGGACGGGAGGGCAGTGGTCACTGTGTGGCTATAAATGAAGGCAGTTATTTAAAAGAATTTTCATTTTTGTTGTCATTTGGTTGCCTAGCAACTGCATCTGAAGTTCAGTCTTAGAAATTGCAGGCAGTGAGTTAGGATCATTAGTGACTTTTGAGGTGAAAAATCTTTCATCTTCATTTTTCTAATGCAATAGATACAAGAAGTTTATTATTTGCTAACATCTGCTTAGGTAAAACCAGCAGAAAAAAGTCAGTGATGAGAAGGCATGGGATGGAATGGCATTCATTTTTATAGGAATGTGTACTAAAAATCTCAATGTGCTTGAAATCTTTCTAATTTCTCCTGAAATAAGCACAAACTTGGAAGGACATTTAGTCTGTTTTGATTTTTGGTGGGTTTTTTTCCCCTCTACTCACTGTATTACATTTTTTTCACTGTTATCTTTTCACCTTAATAGAGAGCTGTGATTTAAGGAAAAAATGCACAATAAAGGTGGAAATGATTAAATAAAAAGTTGACAAATTAGAGACAGATTTTTCAAGATTGTTTGGTAAAAATTGCCCGATATGTAAACCTTTTTTTCCCCCCCAAATCAGGAAGCAAAAAAAAAAAAAAAAAAAAAAAAAAGTCAGGCTTCCAAATCACAGGTGAAAATTTGAAGAAAATTTAATGAAAGCCTGTTCTAAATTATTTCTGTCATGCAATTTTATCTTTTTGGAAAACTTACTTCTGTAACACAACCAGATACATTCAGGCTAGATGGCCATACAGCTCTGCTCTCTTCCTCAAACCTTTCTAGAACCAGAGCATTAAGTAGGTTTGTTCCCCCTCTCTCACTTACTTTGCATCTTTTCCCAGTAAGACCTTTGCAGATTGTGGCAATTTAACAAAGTGCTATGCTTGCAGCTCTGAAAGCATTTTAAAGCTCCCGCTTCTGAAATATCCACACCTTAATTTGCTGGATTCTGTACTGCACTTTCAACTATGTCAGCAAATCACAGAAAAGGTGTATACATTTAGAATAGGCTTCTTTCATTGTCTAATTTTTATGGTACCATAGTGGTGGACACTGGGCTGTGATGTAGGAGACTTTCTTCTTATTTCCTGTGCTGCACATCTCTTAACGGACACTATTGTTCAAAACATAAGAATTGCTTCTTTTTTTTTTTTTTTTTTTTTTTTTTTTTTTTTTTTTTTTTTTTTTTCCCTTTTTAGTTATGAAGTGGCTTATTCTTTGTGGTGGTATTTGCCGAGTTCCTAATCATATGGTAAGGCAGAGCAATTTTGTGGGTTGACTCTCCTGGATATGTTTCAGGTTTTTTCTCCAAGATTCAGGTGGTTTTAGAGTCTTTTTGCCCTCTGCAAAGCTCTGAGCCAAATGCAAGAAAGAGACGGAGTCTTCAGGTTCTGATTTTTCAAGGTTGCGTGCTTCGTTTATTGTTTCTTATCTTAAAATTTTCTCAGTGCCCAACAAAGGTCTGTGCAGCTGCTCGGGCATCTGGTGACTCCTCCCGAGCTGGGCAGTCGTTATCTTTTATACTAATTGTTATGTGTTCTTTATTTATCATTACTGCCAATACTGATCACTTATACTAAACAGGTCATCTCTACTTTGACCCAATCTCTTTAAACTACTTTGTGCCATCGTCACTGCAGAAAATGGAGTGAGGGAAGAAGAAAGAAGAAGCAGGAGACAATGCCCCAAATCCTCCGTCTTGCTCCAATTCACTTCCATACTAAAAACCCAAACCTACTGTTTTCTCACCCTGTGATAAGCAAACTACTATCTTTCACACTCTTGTGGCTTGCAATCCTTCCTGCAGTGCAGGAAACCTTTCCCATGGACTGGGATCAAAGCCAATGTCCCTCTGGGCTCTGGGCCAGGGCCCCAGACCCCCTGTCCAGGTCTCTGACCCTCCAGGGCAGCCAAAGGATTGCCCTGGAGTCCAACAGATATGTAAGTTACTTCTGCTTTGGGGATTTTTTTTCCTTCTATTTAGAAACAAGATTTTATGGGCTTTCTCATTGCTATAATAAATCGGATACTTTTGAAAAGTAAAGTCTTAATGCTCACTTGAAAAGTTCTTGGGTTAGATTTTAGCTGAGGGTTGGTTTTGGTTTTTTTTTTTTTTTTTCATTTTGGTGAGGGATTGTTGGTTTGATGGGGCGTTTTTACTTTTATTGTAATTGCTTATAAAACATCACATCTTGTTCCTTCAGTGCATTGGTAAACACATAATAACTGCAGGTGCCAACTCACTCATTTGACAATTGTCAAATGCAGGTCTGAATTACATCTACAGGACAGAGGCTACATAGGGAGTTAACAAAGAAAGATTAAAGAATGCTGTTGTCTTCAGTGAACAATGTGATGGATGAAAAAGGTGATACTATAAATTGAGGACAAGTTTTATACTTGGCAGGATTGTTAGACTTTGCCTCTGTGTACATAGAGTGTGAGGAGACCTTGGGAATGCAGTGTCTGCATTTCAGAGGAGTTCACAGGCTTTCTGCCTTCTTCAGGCAAATATGTTTCCACTGTGTGAGTGTATTAGGTGCAGGAATCATTACTATTGACAGACTGGAGTTTGAAAAATTATTATGTGGTAATCAAAATAAAGCAATAGGAGAAAAAAATGCCATTGCAGATGATTGGCAAATAAGCAACCCTTGGAAATGGCACTCCAACAAGAATCCTTAATTACTGTCCTTAAATTCTTTATTGTGATAACAAACACTTACAAAAAAAGAACCCTGACCTTTTATAATTAGGACTTGTGTTGCTTGAGGACTCTCTTCAGTTGTTCAGCAGGACGTGGAGGGAAAGAGAGCAGAAGTAACAATCATTGATATTAACCAAAGCTTCTATGTATACAGCAGTTCTTAAAAGAAAAACTGAAGCCTTGCGAGTCTATCAACGGTTTCATTTATCTCATTCCCAGTACTTAGTAGTATCTGATGTTACATGTGAGACTTTGTACTCTTTTTCTGAAATATGCTGTGAAACACACCTTAATGTGTCTTCCTAACAGTTTGTTGTTTCTTTTTTTTTTTTTTCCACTTTCTGTCATTTCTGAGATGGAGCAAATATTTCTACCATAATGTAACTTTCTCAGTTAACTGGAATTGTTTTGCCACTTTAAATAGTCTTACCACTTTATTCCTGCTAAAACAGTCCTCGTCTTTCGCAGTTCATCAAAGAAGGACACTATGCCTCTCTGACACCGAATCAGATAACTTGCAAGTTCACTGACTGAAAAGAATTCACCTTCTTTGCATGTAAAGAGTTCTCTTTTGGGCACTTAATGATAATGATGAAGAAAATCTGATTGATAAGTTAGAAGGGTAGTTTCTAATTTCATTTCCTGAACATTTTGCAGTTTTCCCTTTAAAAAAGACTTTAGAGTTCTACTTTAAAGATTATCCTTTGATTACAAGTCTGGTCTGGCCTAAGGTCCCATATTGAAGGTTCTTATCTTGGAGGAGGCTGTATTGAGGATCAGAGCTAAAGCTCCTGCAGGTTCTCCTGATGTTACCTCAGTGCCCGTCTGTTCACACCAAATGGCCCAGCATTTGGTTCATGCTACCTTGGCCAAATGGCTAAATGAACCCCTGGGATTTATAGAGTGGCTTCAGAAAGCAGGAATCATATGTGAGAGATTTACTTTAAATAGATATTTGCTTTAAAGTTTTGTGCATTCTGATTTTTAAAATACTGTGCTTGAGGATGTGTTTGCTTACAGGCAATTCTGTATTTTATTTCTTCTTCTGTGGCTGGGGCTTGGTCTCAGTGCATGCACAAAACCCACAGGACTCATTCTTTAAAAGGTGCTCAGTTGCCTTTTGCTGCTAGTATGGATCATAGTAGGTGTTAAAATGGTTGTTACCAGCTGCAGAATAATGAGAACCTGGGTTCCTTGTGAAGTGGAATTATTGATATTCACCACCACTGTGAATGTGCCCTCAAGGTGACAGATTTCATGACTTCATGCATTAGAAACCTGCATAGTGCCAAAAAAGGGATATGTTTAACAGAATAGTTATTATTACGAGAAATGCATTTTGATACCTTTTATCTTGCTGCAACCCTGTAAGTGGGAAAAGTCTGCAAAGCGTGGCTGTTACTGTATCTGAGTGTAATTTGGCTTTGTGTGTAGAATTGGGTCTAATATATTGTTCATTTTTGAGTCCTAAGCAAAACCAGAATTCTAGGATAGATATGCAATCAAATATGTGGTGGCATTTCCTGCCATTTCATCATCAGAAACTGGCAGCAACTGCTTTAAAGGGTTCCTGGTTTCCAGTGTTGGAGAGCTTTATCTGAAATGGTAGCTTGACAGACATATTCACCTCCTTCATCCACAAACCTGAAACTGCTTACTGAGAGTATGAAAAATGAGGGAAATTATTTTATTGTCCCCATCTCCAGAGGAGTGATTTGGGGTTTGTCTCATCAATAACCATGTCTTTGGGGCAAGAATGGCAGTCACCTGAGGTCATACTTCTCTCAAAGAGAGTGAGTACACAAAGGGCACTGGGTTTCTGTTGTTTCTTTGTTTACATTCAAAATCTAGGGGCTGCCTTGCTGTGGGGCAGGTTGGTGCCTTCCTTGTTCAATCTGAAGAAAATAAGGAAAGATGAAAGATGGAGGGATGGAAAGAGGAGGAACAGAGGAGAGAGAGAGAGAAAGAGGAGAAGCTGGAACAGAGGGAAGAAGTCTGTTTTCAAGTGATACAGCAGTAATGTTCCTAGAAATAAATACAAGATCTTTATATCAATGCAAAGAGTACTTAGAAAGATGAGAATTTATGGTATATTTGGAGCTTTTGTTTCGGCTTTGTTTTTGATAAAGCGTTTCACTTGCAGGAGCAAATCAAATTCTCCAAGGAGAACTGTAACAGGAATAGAACAAAATAAATACCTGGTCCCAGAGGTATAAAACCTCAATTTCAGTTGTCATAGAATAGCAAAAGGGAATACATAGGTCTAGGGAAGGGTGAGGTATTTTCTGTGTTTGTCAGGATCGACAACAGCTGGAAGAAGGAGTCTTTTTCTCTGACTTTTGAGGCAAGGTGAGAGGTTTACCAATACCAGCCAGAAGAACCTCTCCATAAAAGCTACACTTGCAGAACAACTTACCCTTTTAGAAAGCAATTCTAGGGTGCAATTGTTTTGGTTGTTTGTTGGGGTTTTTTTGGTGTTTTTTGTTTTGGTTTGGTTTGGCTTTGTTTTGTTTTGTTTTGTTTTGTTTTGTTTTGTTTTGTTTTGTTTTGTTTTGTTTTTTTAGCTCTCCTGCTTCTTAGAATGGAACTGTTAAGGGATCATAAAATATTAATATTAAATATAGACAGAGCAGACATTCACCAAACCATATAAAGGTTTACTGAGCCTGTGCTTGGTTTTGAGAACCTGTGAAGTCTGAAATATTAAAACTGAAAGAGATAAGAAGAAATGTGGAAAAAATGCTATTTGATATCAGAAAACCCTGTTCACCTCATCCACAGGTAAGAAGCTTAAACTCTCAAAAGGATAGTGGGAGAAAAAGGAGCAGATAAAACTATGTTTATATGTTTAATTTTGTATTTTTAAAGTTAGAGCTTGGTAAATTTTTCAAAGTTTTTTTTGTTGTGTTGTTTTAGGGGTTTTTAGCTTATTAAAGCTTTTAGCCATAGTAAATTTAAAAGTGTTCATACTGAAAATCAAATTAACTCATTCAAAAACAATAGCTTCCAGAAGTTTGAGTTCTTCTTACCTCTGACTTCTTTCTTCTCTTTCTTTGTCTGAAAAGCACACATAAAACATGCACTCCCTCACCTTAGGATAGTGGAAAAAGCTTTGAAATTCCAAAAGGCTTTTTGAAAAGTTCTGGCTTTGAAAATAATGCCTCTGCAGAGTTAAATTCTTCCAATCTTTAATGGGTCTATGTAATTATTGCATGTTCTCTGCTGTTTTACATTATCTCATTTTAGGTGAAGTGTCTGTATGGCCCTTGGAAGGGCATTTCACAATCTCAGTGCAAGCCAACATTTACACATATTAAAAAAAATTTAAAAGTCAGCAGAAAAAAATATAGCTGCTGCAATTTTAAGATTCACAACTAGTTGGTTGCTGGTTGTTTGGGTGTTTTTTTTTTTTTGTTTTGTTTTGGGAGGTTTTGTTTGTTTGTTTGTTTGTTTGTTTGTTTGTTTGTTTGTTTGTTTTTCCCATTGCCAGTGTAGGAGGCGACCAACTGAACAGCAACGTTTAGCACATTGCCTCAAGGATCAGAGATTAGTGTCTTCAGCCTGAGAAGTCTCTGCAGTATAGGCCAGTGAAGGCTGTGCTAATGCCATAGTCGTTTATCTCTGTGCTTTTTCTTTCTTTCAGTTTAGAGCATAGCATTTTTAAATTATATTAAGTTTATCCAAACTGAAGTGAAACAAAGGTATCTATTCTCTGAAATTTGTACTGATTTAAAATCATTTTCCCTTCACACCATGGATTTTTTGGTCTGTGTGGGAAAAAAAGGATAAGATTGTCTGGGTAAGAGAATTATTTTCCATCTGTTGTTCTACTGCAGGATCATAATTGCAAGTGGAGTGACATTTCTGCCTCTTCCCCCTAAACTTCTCCTTCCACTTTCCCTTTGTGATTATGATAATACCTGGAGAACATCAGGTTTTGTTAGTCAGATACCATCTTGGTAAATGTGAATGAGAGAGTGAAGGCATTTGGTATTTGTATGTGGGTAAACAATAACAATTACGTTTCACTCCACTGGTTCTAAATCAGGGAGCCTCTTCTCATCAGCCCATATCCTGCAGTATTTCAAAAGAAAATGTCATTTGTGAAAGTGCTGTTTAACAGACATTCTTCTATGCATGCACCAATTTTCTTTGAGTGTGGGCCTGGTCAAAAAAAACTGTTCCCCCAAAAGCATTTCTGTTGGCACTATTATGCCTTCAAAAACAGAAGAAAAAAACCTTCCTCGGTTACATCCACTGAAGGATGGGCAGAGATCTGCTACCACCCAGAAGGAAATGCAAGTATTCCCATATTTCTGGTCTCCAAGGACCATGTGTATAGCATCTTGTGTTGATGATCAGATTGTACAAAATAGGTTTGTAGAATTATATTTCATGTTTGTCTTAAAGCCTTTGTTGCCAGTGTTGGGTGGCCACATAATCTCTGTTTTGAATTTTGTTGAAGTTCCACTTACAATGCTTTAATTGAAAAGCTTTGTGAAAGGAAGGTATGCATTACAAAAAGCTCCCTCTTAAAATGTTTTCTTCTGACAGGCCTCTGCTTGCTTTTGATCCATGCAGAGATTGTGTCCATGTCAGAAGAATCAAACTGACCCTGGCATTCAGATGAACTTTGTTAGATCTGTTATTACTCTGAGTTGACAGAGAGCTTACTGAGGGTTTAGCTACAAGACTTGTCTTCTGTTCTCAGTACACAGATGCAGTTGGTTTCTGCAGTGCCCTGAGTGCCCTTAATATGATTTAAGTTGAAGATACTCAATAATATTGAAGAGGGCTGATTGCTTGTTAGCAGTCACATGAATTTTTGGAAACAGCTTCTAGAACATTTATCTTCAGATTATTTTGGTGGGCTACCTGGACTGGCAACAATCTGCTGGATTATTCCAGGGAAAACTACATACTTAGAGAAATGAAGCTTCTTTTGATTGGTTTATTCCAGTCATACTTAGCTCAAGAAGCAAACACCTCTGTGGGGATATAGAGGCCTTTATTTTAAAGCCTGTCTGACTTTTGTGGCATATTGCTATCAGTCATTGCTGTGATCTTAGGGTACAAAAGGCAATGCCAAAAACAGAAGTTGTGCATACTTTTGGTGTATGACTGGTTCAGACTGCAAACTTCAGAAGCTGAAGTTTTGTTCAAAGGAATACATCCTGCTGGTACCACTTGTGTTGATTTTTAGTGATGTTTTCACTTAAGAATGTTGAGCTAAAATTGTCTAAGGTCTGTGAGAAGCCCTTCTAAAAAAGTTTCATGTATTGAAAATGTTTTATTTTTGTCTCTTGTTTTCTAGATAGTACAGATTAGACTTCCTCTGAGAAAAAATATAGACAGAGAGATACATAAATCAAATTGCCTTTTCCTGCCTGTTATAAAACCTTGCATGATAAGGAACATGCTGGTTTAACAGTGGAATGAATTTTATTTGTCTGACAGTACTGTGTTGATAAAAAGAAAGTGGGAATCTCACCTAACTGAAGTCACTGGCAGACATTGGCAGCATCCAGACTGTTGGTGCAAAAGTCATGGAACTGTTTTTGAGTGTATGTTAAAGTTTTCCGATTTTCTGTAAGTCCTGCAATGTCCACAAATCATTACTGAGAGAGACTCGTTTGAAAAAGCAATGTCAAGTATTAGCTTGGAAGAGTGTAGCTGCTGTCTTAAAATGACTGTGGGGCTTATTTTGCACTGTTACAGTTGGAAACCATAAAGGAACCGTAAAGCTCAGGCACACCTTCCAGTAGTTTGCTGAAAGCCCTGTCCAGCCTGGCCTTGGACACCTCCGGAGATGTTGAGTCCACAGCCTCTCTGAGCAGCCTGTGCTAGGGCCTCACAGAGAAGCATTTCTTCCTAATACCTAATGTTAATCCAACCGCCTTTATTTTAAAGCCATTGCCTCTTACCCTGCCACTCCATGCCCTTGTGAAAAGTCCCTCTCCAGCCTTCTTGTTTACCCTTTAGGTAATGAAAGGCTTGTCCAAAGCCTTTTCTGAAGAGCCTGAAGGTCTCCCAGACTGAAGAGCCACAGGTCTCCCAGTCTTTCTTCATAGGAGAGAAGCACCAGTGCTCTGATCAATATAGTGGCCTCCTCTGATCTCCTTTCAGCAGGCTGGGGACCCCAGAGCTGGAATTGTAATGTATGTGGATGCCTGTGATGAAAACCATACACAGAAAGTGTTGATAGCCCGTTCAGCTTTCTGTGAGAGATGCTAACATGGTTACTTTTTTGTATATTTGTATGTCCACTGAGAGTGGGAGAGATGTCAACTACGTGCCTTTCACTCACATTAAAAGATCAGAAAAGGCTGTTAGCTTGTGTCTGTTAGCAAGCATTGCCCTCTCTAGTTCTGTATATTTGGTGTGCTTAGCTAGATCATACAATCATTCAGGCTGGAAAAGATATCACAATTCCAAGTGTGCGAAAATATTTCCAAAATTTTCCATGCTAGGAATGTGTGATTTGTTAAATCTGATGCTTGTCACAACTTCTCTTTCTTAGATTTCATCCTGATACTTGTTATCACCAGCACAGTAAATACTTCCATTTCTTTTTTATAAGCTGCATGTGTTTTTCAGTATTTTGGAGCTCAAATATCTCTCTGCAAACAGGCTCTGAAATGAAAAGATCCTTTTGGAAGTAACTCTCACCAGGACAAAGCTGCAAAGTAATTTATATTTTCCAAATACCTGGAAAGCACTATCATGTGTTCCTCATCATTTGGAGAAGCTGACTGTGTTTAGTTAGGGTGCTTTTTTTATGAACAAGTGCCTCCTGTTGTGATAACTGCTGTATTGCTTATCATGGGCTTCTTTAATGCCAACCATTATCAGTGTGAGCTTTACTCCATGGGACTAAAGTCAATACCATGGATCTTCTCCTCCCCACTGTCATCCATCTCCCTGTCAATTTCATGCTGGTTTTTTTCCTTTGTGACAGGATGTGCTAGGGGATGGAATTTGGAGACACTCCAGTTTTGTCAGTAGGAGCAGGTAAAAATGTTCAGCTACTGCATACAGGGAGAGGTCCTCTGGGTCCAATTCCTGACGTGGCTCTCTCTCTCCCGGAGCCCCAGCTCCATTTTTGCCTCATCTAGCTTGAGAGAGAAACCATGCTGGAAGGATTTTTTCCTCAGCGCCTTAAAGATCCTAGAGGCTGCAACCATTTTCCTTTAGAGAGAGCAGGTTCTCGTTGATGGCAAAAGGAAGCATCTCTGCACTTGGTCCAGGGGGAAATCACGGCTTTATTCAGCCTGTGGTCCTGCCCCCCCAGGGTCAGAAGCCCAGTCCAGTCCTGGTCCCAAGAGCTCAGTGAGGTTTTCCCACGTGGTCTCCTTGCTTTTATCTGAGGAGAAGGGGCTTGAGGCAGGGACAAGCCACTACCCAATCAGGGATAACGTGGGAGTGGAACAGAGTTTGATTACGTTCCACTGTGGGAAGATGGGCAGGGAAAAGAAGCAGAGACAAACCTCAGAGTGATACATTTTCCAGGGGAACAGAGTGGTACAGAAGAAACCATTACAAAACCCAAAATAAAAATGAAATACAGTATAAATCCAAATAATGCACTACAACAAAGTTCTGTTCATCAACACTGAGAGAGTGGTTGAACACTCATTAATACCAGATCACTGCACTGTGTATTGCCAAGCAGTGGGAAATTTGTCTGGGTAAGTTGGTGAGCCTGTGACTGCTGAACGCATTGAATGCGCAATCTGGCTTTTCCATGGTTCTTTGGCAGCTGTAAGAGGACAGGCAGCATTTGGGTCAGAGTGTACTCTGCAAATGTAGTTAACCAGTGATATTCTTAACAGTTCTTAATTACAGCTGTTCTTAGTGCCTGGACAATGCATGGAGACACAGCTCTGGAACATTTGATCCAGAGATTGGGAGCCTGAAAGCTGAATTTTTAGTAAAACTGAGACATAATCTTAGCTGTTGCTGAACTCTGTTACGAAAGTGTCCTCCCTGCCTTTGGTGACTATACAGTTAGATCACCAATGCTTTGAAAAATCCAGGCCTGACCATTTTCCTGGCAGCTGTGCTCTCTGCAGGGATCATTAATGCATCTCCCAGTGGATGTACTTGTCATTAGCAGTAGAGGGCAACCACTAGGTCTGTGCTTGCACACTTCTGAATGATGAACAGCTGAGACCAGCTGGGGATTAAAATGTCTCGTGGGCCTTTCAGATACCTGGTCTGAAGAGTTTGGATGTCTTTTGCAGGGTTTCCTGCAGACAAGTGGACACGGGCTAAAGCACTTTTTAGTTTTGGAGGAGTCAACATCAGTCTCTGCTCTGTTGGCCAAGATGCCAGCTGTCACACAGGTGTTGGTTGTTCCTTCTCAACTTAAAATGGGAAGCAGATGCATAGTGACGGCTTTTAAGATGAACTGTGCATAGGATTGCTGCCTGGCTTTATATTTGGGATGATACAACACCTCACAATTCCACTGGAAGCTCTGAGAAGAATGTGCTGTGCAGTTCTTACAATCCCATCATATCAATCCCTCAATATAGTTGGGTCCAAAATTTTATTTTAATTTTTACTTTGAGCAGACTTTTCTTTAAAGTTGGATAAAGAATAGAAAAGCTGGGAACATTGATAAGAAAAAGGTCAGAAAACAGGTATACATCTCTTAGTGTTATGACTGTACCAGAGTGGAAGTGGAAGCTTGTTCATGCAGCTCCCTAAATGGTCACTTCCTTGTTTTTCATTGGAAAAGAAAGGCCGCCTAGGGATGTGGGTTATACAGTGATACCAACTCTTAGAATACTGATTCTTGCAGGACTGTCCTGGATGTTGTCCAAGAATTTGCAAACCTGGCAGAAAAACCACGACTTCTGTCCTGTGAAGAAACCAGATATGCAAGGGAATAGTGGTGAAGAGGACAGTAAACTTGCAAAGCTGAAGCACAGACAAGAGAGAGAATAAGATCGAGCATGTAAATTGGGAGAGAGTAAAATTTAAGATTAGTTTTGCAGCAAAATATAAGTTAAAAGTGCTGTGCATTATCAAAAAACCCATAAGCAGCTCCACTATGAGATTGTGGAGCTGAGGTGGGTAGTTTTCAGGTGGATAGTTTTAAACGCAGCACTAAGGCAAGGTAATCCCTCACCCAAGCTGTTACCAAAGCAGTGGGGTGGACAGAGACATATGGCTTGACCCATTCGTCACTTGGAAGAGCAGAAGTTCACAAGTTCTGCTCTTCCTGTTAAGGAGATGCTAGAATTCTTCAGTGAGAATTTTGGAGCACCATTTGCTGCTGGAATAAAAGAATAAAAAGAAATGTGCAATGAGAAAACATAGAGTTGTCCCTTATGAAATTACTGAGCTGACCCCAAAACTTTGAACGGGTTTGTCTGTAAAATTGGGACCTTGAAATAAAAATATCTGCTCTGAATGGATTCTTAAGTGAAGATGTAGTATTTGCCGTGCCATGGCTGGATGAGAAAATGCTGTGCAAGCTTTTCCTGCAGCTGCTCAATGTGCGGCTATAAAAGCAGAATTAGATGTATCCCTTGCAGCCACAAATCATGGTTCCGAGGAGGCACATTGGCTTCTGCAAGCTTTAAAAGTAATATTAAAAAGTGAAAGTTATGTTGAAAGAAAGGCCATGTACCACATAAAAGCATATTTAGGTCAGAAGAGATTGTCAGGCTCTGCATGTGGTCTGTTAAGGTTTTCAAAGCAGGTCATGCAGATGAAGGTGTGCATAAAACAGTTCACTGGGGTGTGAAAAAACATGATAATGTGCTATTAACATTTTTTAGAACGATATTTATTTCATCTCTAGCTTAGAGTTTTTACTTTTTCTGTATGTTTTACAAGTTGCATAATATGTTAAAATGGTGGGGTGGGTGTCTCAGATTTTTTTCCCTGGTACTGTTTGCAACTTCAAAAGTCTGGAGATTACTGTGGTAAACCATATGTATATGTGGTAAACCAGATGTAGCCAAGATTTCTTACTGCTCATAGGACAGCTGTGGTGAATGGTCTTGCATCTAATTGTAGGGCTTAGAAATAATATGAACTACATGCCCTGAGGCAGAACCCTGGTAACAGAAATAGGAGTCTTTGGGAGGAAAATAAATGATTATAAGCTAAAGAAAAATCCTACGGCTAGGAAAAGACAAAGAAGTAGTACAAACTACTGCCTTACAATGAGGGGAAGGAGCCTTTGGCGAGTACCTTTGCTTAGCACAAATGTTGTGGAGGGAGTGGAAGCAGCAGGTCAGTGCTTCAATAAATATGCTGTGGCATTTCAGGGTGCAGGGAGGTATTAGCACAAGAAAGAAAATAAAACCCAATGTCCCTAGTCTCTCAGTCCCAGCCAACAGCCCTCAACAAGAGACAAGGAAGTCTCTTGTCTTCCTTGGCTGACACAAAATTAAAATGTGGAGACTGGGGAAAGTCCCGTGGTTCTGATACTGTTGGGAGTTCACCTGGAATTAAAGGGCCCAGGAGCAGCTGCATATTGATACCACCAAAACCACTGGATAGCAGAGAGTCACACCTGCTCTTAGGACAGCTGCCCTAAGGAAGCAGGTAGTGAAAGAGAATGAGGGACCAAGGACTTGCTTATAGCAGAGCAAAGAAGGGATGTACATACAAGATGAAGCATCCAGGGTGCTGTGCTTGCTGCAGTATGTAATCCATTCCATTGTCATGGATACTAATGACTTAGCATTTCTTGGCTTTTCCTTCCCTGTTCCTGTTTTGTTTGTACTGTCACATAGGCAGAGTGATGCAATATTTTTATTGTACGTCAGTTCTCGTGGCTGAGGTGACAGGAGAAACATAAGAATGAAGTACAGCAGAAGCCGAAGATCAAATTTGAAACTGCATTAATCTCCAAATCAGAAAACTATTTTCTTTGTGAAAATATGTATATTTCATATTATTAATATTGATTGTGTTTAGTAGCTTAGGGATACAGTGTTTCAATATGTAATTTTTAAAAAAATGGTGTATAAATGAACACGTGTGTATACACACCTAGAGAAGTTAACTCCTGTGCGTTTATAAAATGTGATGTTTTGAGCACTAGAAGCAGCAACTGTACATAGATCAGCCAAATCCAGAACTGCTTTCCGTGATAAACTGTGTTTTAATAGAGTCCATAAGTCCTTCAGTGTTGTGAATGGGGTGATGGCACCTTTGTCTAATACTGTCTTTGGGGTATTTAAAAAAGGTTGCATATAAATTGGTGGCCTTGGATGGGCAGAAAATAGCAGTTTTTTCTAAAAAACAGTTTCCTCTATGCAAAAATGCTGTATGTATGTGTGAAATACAGTCTTACACCAATTTGCTGGAAATGATTTTTCCACTTTTAAAGAGCTAATCAGATAATTTTTGAAAAAGAGTATAATGGTATTCTAGAGTTGAGAGCTATGCATCAGCTGTGGAGGGCTATTAAACAAGACAGTGTTCTGATGGTGTACTTAGAAGGGTGGCAGCAAACAGTAACAGGACATGATGGCATATTTATGTACTTCTGTCAGCTTTTAGTGTTCAATCATATTTTGACCAAGTCAGATTGCATGCAAAATTGTTCCCTTTATTTTCAATCATAATGTCTCAGGCAATTTGCAGGCTCCAGTTGCATTTGAGTTTATATGAATTTGTATGAACACACACTCATGCTGGTGTCTGATTTCCACAAAATACTCAAGTTAGCTTTCTGTATACTGAAATAGGTGCGTGTCTCATTAAAACTCTTACAGAATGTGATTTCAGTAATATCACACTCTTAGAAGTAACATTAAGGTCTCAGCTACAGGAATTTCAGAGTTTGTCTTTGTGGACTGAGTCATTTTAATTGTAACAGTGCTGTTGTTTGCGTAGACTGCATTTGCTTTAAGAATCAAATACCTAATAGTTCCAACAATATCTTTGTGAGCTTCTCTGAGGCCTTTATGGGTGTCACCAGACAAAATTACGCAGGGAAGAGTACAGACCTCCAAGAAGACCAAGGTTGGCTCTAATCAGGAGCTGAAATCCACAGAAGTGTTTACAACAGTCTTGCTGGACTCATAGGTGAAAAATCATGTTATTCAATTTATCTAAATTTAGGGCATCTTTGTCTATCGAAATCTGGGTTGTGCCTTTTCTAGGAGGTTCTAGAACACAAGTTCTGAAATAATTCTGCAGGGGCAAGGGTTTGTTAGATCTCAGTTGTCAGGGCTTGCCTGAAGCTTTGTTCTTCTCTTTCAACTTAGAGCAGTTGTCTGAAAGAGTGATAGGTGTTACCTAATCAGTTTTAGCTTGCTTTTATATGGTTGTATAATTTGGTGTCTATTTTTATAATAATCTTCATCAGTTTCTCTGCCTAATGGATAGAACTAACAAGTCTCTATTCTTTTAAAAATGAACTTTCTGAATGGCAGCATAGAGAAGAATAGACATGGGACAATAGCAAAGGCCTAAAAACAGTAAACACAAGGTGGTACCAGAGCCAATCAAGCTACAGCTAGCCACCCCACCCACTAAGAGGGTATTTAGTAGACTAAAGAGGAATAAGCTCTCACCATCAGCCCTGGTGGCCTTCTCTTGGAGAAAAGCTGTGGTCAGGGATGATTTGCCATAACCCTCTCTCCTATTCCAGACTGAGCAGGATTCACAGAAGAGTCTGTGGATAGCATAACAGTACGGAGAAGGAAGAGGTATTACAAGGTCTGTAAATTCAGAAATATTTTTGTTACAGTTGGCTGTATTTTTAATAGCAATAAATAGATTAGGATTAATAAGAAGTTGTTTGGGTTTTTTAGATTGCTGTAGTCTAACAATGTATTCTTAAATTCTTGAATTTCTATCCAGGTAGTGTTTATGAGGCCCACATAAACTGCATGAGCTGTACTACAATACTCTTAGAGGTGGGCAGACAGGGGCTTGTGGGGGTTATACTTGGCTTCCCCTGGCTGCATAATGGACAGAGACATTGAGGGGGAAAAAGAAAAGAAAAAGGCATAGTCATTAAGGAGAGTTTCTACCAAGGTGTTTTGTATGAGGGAAAAGAGCAGGTATGCTAGAAATCCTTTGTCTGTCTTGACTAGGGATGAAGGTGGAGGTTTATAAAACAAGTGAACTGACAAAAGATCCACATACGCTTGAGCCTGCCTCCAGATTTGCAGGAGAGTGAGTCTGTGCAGTCATTGTGGGTCCCTGACAGCTCCACTGCCAAAATGAATACCAGAGTATAAGAGGAGCAAGAGGCCCTGCCCCTGGACCTCATTGTGAAAGGCTACGCTGTGGAGAGGCAGTTATTTACTTTCATAACATTACAGCTTGCAATCAATACTCACACAGTTTGCTGAGCCCTGAGGGGACAAAACGAATGTTTTGGTTGGTTTTTTTTTGTTTGTTTGGTTGGTTTTTTTCTTTCTATCTGGAGTCCACTGGCTTGTGTCTGTTACATGACTAGTTTTTAAACCAGCTCACCATGATTTTGAGAAGAAATTTTCAATGCAGAATTCATCTCCTGGGGAAAGAACCTTGGAAATAAATAGAAGCATGTTAATCACCTGATTTTCATCCCCTTACCCTGTCTAGCATTGCTGTGCTCTGTTCCTTCCCATGCTAATCTCAATATTTCTGCTGTTGATCTTATTCTATGACCTGTGTGAACACCCTCCAGAAGTGTTGGCTTCCTAAGTTGTCATAGAAGGCTGGTGGGAAGAGAGGAGTTTGGAAATTTACTCACAGATGTCCATCTGAGGCCTGAGACTAACTGGTTCTTTGCAGAAGCTTCATCCTTCCATTTAAATGTGTGGATCAGCAGCTTGCTTGGACTTAGGCTTAGCAGATATGGCATACAAGAGCACCATGCAGCATATATTTTTAAAATACGTTTTTAATATTGGGATTCCCAAAATAAGTTCTGTGCAGAGCTGGGAAGCTCCATTATAAATAAAAATATTTCTCATTCTTGCTAACACATAAGCAGCCAATTGGTCTTTTTAATAGCCCAAGAGAGTTCAGTAGGACTGTTAGCTAAGGAGGTTTTGTAAAGAAAAAAACCAATTTTCTGGAGTAAAGTACAAATTTTCTGAATGAGGAAAATGTCTTTGAATTTTTTTTTTCTTATAATACAGTATTTCAATAATTTAAAAATAATTAAATTTTAATTATTTTAATTTAAAATATTAAAATATCTTCTGCAAAATCATGATGGTTTTGGGAAGGTAAGGGTGCAGTGTTTTCCAGAGACTGTTGTATTGATAGACAAAATTTTCAGTCTTGTGGTTTTGCATCACAGGGATAAGCTATGGTCCGTTTTCCTCTCTGCCCCACATCCCATAAGAGTTTTTTCTGTAGCTCATCCGATTTTCCTCTCATCTGCACCATTACATTGTTACCCTCTGTATTCTTGAAGTTGTCTTTTGCTTTCTTCTTTCCTTTAAATACTTCCCTGCTTTTCTTCACCAGTTAAGAGCCTGAGGTGGGGACTGCTGGTTTTCTCCTGTTGAAATTGTTCAGTTTCCTCAATGCCTCTCAGTGCTTTGCATGGGGGGTCACAAGTAGATTGGACTTGATTTCAGAGAGTGCAATTCAGTCACAAGCCCTTCATGATAGTATCCCAAATATCAGGGAGATCATTGGTTTTCAGCCAGAGTCTTGCAAGATGGTCAGGTGCAAATGAGAAATGGTGTTGATTATTTTTTGTGAGTTACGCAAATGAGACACTGAACATATAACTCTTGTGCAACAGTTTACAACGATGACTTAGCATAAACAGAGTATATATCTCAAACCCATGATTAATTAAGACTATCAGTTGCAGTTCTGGATCTCAAGTATGTTACTTTTGGAATGATAGCCTGATATATTTTCATTAAACTAATTGTATAACTAATGTCTGTAATTCAGGATCCTTTATGTATAGGAAGGGTTACTTTAATGCTGACCACATCTGCTATATTATTGCTGTAAATACCCAAAGATAAATGGAGTTTTAACCAATCAGAAGTAAAAGAGCAATTTAGTTGAGTGGTGGATCTATTGAATGGTACAGTTCTGGCAGAAACCAGGAGACTTTATAGTAAATTGTATCCTGAGGTGAGGTCTAGATTCAGTAAACTGAGCTTCTACTTTACCAGTTTAGCTCCTCTTTTCAGTCTCCTGGCAAAGTGGGACATCATGTGCTTACACAGGAGTGTAAGCAGCCCCCTGCTTTGTAGACAGCCACCTGCCAAGGCCTAAAACTTAGCGCACAACATTTATTTATGATCAGCCACTAGACAATTTCACAGTTAACAGCTAAAGATCAAACGCGACTCAGACATTCAGGTTTGGACAAACAGTTTCTCCAGTCTGACACCATGGTTACTGGTGTAGTGGCCATGGTGTTGATTGGCTTTCTGCCTCTCAGTTCACAGTGAATAGGTAAAGGGCTCTCTAATGATATAAGCAAGTGTCTTCCCTCTTTGTCAAGCCCCGCTGTTGGTAGGACACACTTCCTCAAGGGCAACATGATCCAAAGGATAACTTTCTCATTCATAGGTAAAAATTAGTGTGTTGTGGGCCACTGAAATAGCAAACTGTATGCCAGTTTTCAGGTACCTTCTAATTGTTGCAGCCATGATGTTATTTTATTAACTTTACTGTTTCCAGGGAAGTGGTCTGCATTGTTTTGTCAGTGCATGGTAGACAAGCAGATCTTATGCCACAAAGCCATTTATGCTTTTTGTCACATGGTTTGGCTTTTGGAGTGATTCATGCCACCACTGTGGTTTCAGTTACTTTGAAAACTGTAAAAAAAGTCTGTACTTTTACTGACTGCTTTTTGCCATAAAATCTTACTTTTTATTCCTTCAGCCCTTTTTGGTGCATTGGTTTGTTTACATGGAAGAGAGCTCTGGAGAAAACATTTTAACCCTCTATTGTCCTGTTGCAACCCATGCAGAATTACAGGCATGTTCATGCAGGGATTGCACCGGGATAATGTGGTGTCTTTAGACATGTCAGGTGAAGTTACAAAGAGAGAACGTGAGGCTGTCGCATCTCGGGGTGTGTTTGATCAGCCCTTGTTTTGTAAGGTTGCAGTCTGTGTTCTGCTGGTTCCAGCAGCAAGCAGGTCAGGAAAACCTGTATTCCTAAAACGTTCAATGGGGACTGTGTGGTTCTTTTGCAGGCATTAGCAAGCACATTTGAAGTACAGAGACTGTGTTATCAAGTGGACAGAGCGCTTGATAGAAGTCTGAGAAAAATGTGCCTTTCTTCAGCCTATACATTGAGTCATTGTGTGATGTTTGGCAAATTGCAACAACTGCTCCCCCTACCCCCCTCCCAGGAAACAGAGAACCCTGCTTTACAGTGAGATCTGTAAGAGAGTGTATAATATAGTGATTTTAAAGATACAGTTCTTTGCTGAAGTTTGGATAAGCATTGTTAGCAGCAGCATTCATTTTAATTTGTTTCCTTAATTAAATGGGGGTTTGACATATGCAATTTGTGTTTCAGTTGGGCAGACTGATCGTTGGTGGAATGGTGCAGAGGTTTTGGTGATAATTTTTTACTTGTAAACAGAATTCCTATTTTAATCAGAGTAAAGATCTTTATAATTTGAAGCCAATTTCCAACAGAGGTTTGCAAATTGCTAACATAAGGTTCAAGTAATTTACATAAGGAAATACTGATGTTTCAACTATCTTTTACATTGTTCCAGAAATAGTTGGTGTTCCTTCTAATATAATATAATAACCTTGTTTTGGAACAGTGTTAGCTGCTGCTGAAAAGATCATAAAATTAAGAGACACAAATCCATTTTTTTGTGTTTGCATCACATCCTAGTACCAAATGACTAGTGGTCACCCTCCTCACCTCTGGTCAGAGAAAATTTGGGATTCTGCTGTGAGGTGGTATCCACATGTGCCAGTGGCTTTGCTGATGCTGTGGTTTGTCGTGCAGCTCCTGGATTTGATACTGGTGGTCTCTCAGCTACTGCAAAACAAATATGCATTGATTCTGATTAACTGAAACATAGTTGAAAACTATGATGAACAGGGCCTGTTAGCATGTCTGGATTGTTGATTTGAGTATTTTCCACTGATGCCCGGATATCAGCTGGCAATATGTGAAATACATTGTTCATCTTCTCTTCCTACCTATGCAAGACATGGCTTAAAAAACATAGGTTTGACTACTGTCTCCAGAGGAATAGACCACTAATTAACTGGTTTGATGTCTGATCCCACAGAACAACGCTTGAATGTGTCTGTTGCAAAAACTTACAGTATAAAGGCCCAGTGAATGCTAGTTTGTCCTAGATATTTCCTTCTTGCTGTTTGCCTCGTGCTCACATAAAAGGCTTAGAACATACCTGAATGGGGCATTCTAAAAGCCATTCCCCTGGATGGACCCCTGCAGCAAGAAAATATCTTCAGCTTGTATTCTCTTTTTCTTTGCTGTCCTTTTCATTGTTTTCAATTCACTTACTTATATTCTCTCCACTTGTTCTCCCAGGAGATGCCAGACAATAATTTCCTATACTGTAGATATGGGACTTTCTGAAAATGCACAGGTGACGTAAAGTGTGCAAGATGAGAACTACTTTTAATTAATTCACAAATGTTGCATTATATGATTGTATATATTGTTTTAAGAGTGGAAGCACCTCACAATACCAGAGTTACAGATTATTAATATTTGCTCTACAGTGGTCCCTAATTAGTAAGAATAGATTTGACCTGTTCTATTCTCATACTAACATATCAGGCTTGAAAAGGTCACAGCTACTGGTATCTAGAAAGACTCTTACAGTTGTGCTCACGTGAGTTCCTTAGCAATTCAGTCAAGTTGATAAAAATAGAAATAATAAATGGAGAAGGCTGATGCTGATATTATAGCTTTTATTTGCCATTGCTTTCGTCAGAGGCTTTGCGCTACAAAAATTTATTCAATGTGAAGAGATATTTCTGGATTAGAGAAAAGGACTTCTACTAAAACTTCTTTTACATCTTATTATGATTCTTTGAGCAAAACTGGGTCATCTCTGGCTGCTGTGGAGGCTGAAACATCTGGGCTTTGCTGTAATCTCTGTTTGCCTGTCAGTATCCTGGACTCATTGCCAGCTGAAGAGAGACAAAAGATGGTGCTCCCACCAAGACTGCTCCTTTGCTTCCCTTTACTCTTTTGTCAAGTAACCTGATGAAAAGACCAGGTGTGACAAACACTGGCTACCTGAGGGTTTTCCCACAATCTTGGAATTAGCTGATCATGCAACCATTTGGTCTCTTACTACTTAAGCCTGACACAAATGTGTTACCACATAGGAGAGAAGCTGGCATGTAAAATGCTTTCCCATAGGCAGTGCAGTTTTTTAAATCAGTGGTGCACAACAGGCTTAAAGGAACAGGCCTAGTGATAAACATCTGTAACATCGGGGTCCCCTAATGCTAAATCAGGCAGTTTTATATGACTATGAACAGTCAGGTCCTTTTGTAGTTGTTCAGTTGCTTTCAATCATCTGTTGTGAAAGGTTTTTTAATTCTTGGATTGCCTTGCAACCTTCTGCTTTGGTCAGGAACACATCAGTCAGAACTGAAGGCATAGCCTGGAATTACAGTACAGTGGTATGGAAAACCTTGGTAATTTCTAACCCTAGTCTGTCAAAGGATTCATGAAGGTGCTGGGGTATTAACATCTCTTTGCTAAGTAATTTTAAAAACTGGATTTGCAAAGTTACTGACAGTGTATCTCCAAGATACAGAAAAGTTTCATTGAATAATGCTCTGTAAGCTACTCTGACTCTTTAACCTGATATTCCACGAGGTTCCATGTGTTTGTGAAGTTATAAAGCCACATGGCACAAAGAGCTGGGGGTATTAAAACTGCTCTGCAAAAATTAATTACTAAATTTTTTTCTGTGGTCCAAATGGGGTTGGATTACCTTGTCTTTTTTAAGCAATGATGCTAACTTCTGAGATAAACCCCATTTTATCCAATAAATAAAGTTGAAGTCTGTTTAGAAAATTAGGTGTTTTGAGAATATTTGTATTTTAGAATGGGATACAGTATAAGATGTGAGTGTCTGAGGCACATCACAGGTGACATTCCTGACTATTTTGTTTGCCCTGAAACTATATTTCTCAATGGTTAGCATTTCAGAAGGTATTCTTGACACAGAATGTGGCTTCACTGGAATTATGGTAGCTCTGCTGTGCCTAAATCCATCATATACATTGTCTATTTTACAACTCTGGGTGAAACTATGAAAAGCTGAGATAAGAAATACATTAAGAAGTTCATAGGTGGTGAGACAAGAGCCTGCATCATGGTGCAAGTGGCAAGCACTGGCAGCTGATCCAGGTCCTCCATCATAACCTCAGAGGAACTCACTTGTGCTGATCATGATATTTCTCCAAGTAACCCTGCTGAGAGCTGCTGAGAAAGTAGTGAACCCCTATGTGAACTTCATATGCCAAGGCCTGAGTTGCCACCCAGATGACAATGAGGTCAAAGAGTCCCAGGAAGATGCTGTGCAAAACATCCTCTGCAAAATACATCAGCTTCCACCTCCCTCTTCCTCCCTAGCCCTGACACATCGGGGTGTTTGTCATCAGGGCAGAGTTTCTTCGTGGGTGTTGGAAGCAATGCTCTTGCTTCATGTGCTCAGGTTGAAATTGATATCAGAGGATTTTGATTCTCTCCTGTGTCTCATGCTTTGTGCAATCCTGCACCTGGCTTGGTAGCACCTCTGGACTACACACTGCTTTTTCAGCTCCACCTTCCCTTCTACTCTGTATCTCCCTGTATAAGCATTTAAACCAAACTTAGCTTCTTGATGTGTTGCCTCATGCATGCAGAAAACGACACACACTGTCAGTAAAATTTCTTTATGTTAGTCTTTTCTCTGCTTTCTCTACTTTTCATGCAAAAAGAGTGTCTTAGCACAGTGTTACAAGGTTATGTTAATTAGAATAGCAAACAGCCCAGAGTAATACTAAGTGTGTAGAGTTTGGTGTGTTAAATGTATGAATTTCTCAGGACAGAAAGGCTCTGCAGAAAGGGCCCAAGACTTCATTGTGTTTTTCTTGCATTTTCTTGTTACAGGTTGTGAGATTTTGTGCATAACACGTGCTGTCATCTTGAGCAGATTTATACAGATAAACATTATGATCACATGTAAAGTTAGTGTACTGTAAGCTTGTCTCTTAAAATGAAAGTTTACAAGTAAATTACCAAAATCTCCTTGTTTAAAACACACTGTAGGCAGGTCAGTGGGCTAAAATTCGGGCTTTACAATTCTGAGGAAGAACCTTTTGCTTGGGAAAAGTATTGCGCTCCTTATCACCCTTTGATCTGTACATGATGTATCTTGTAACCTATGTCTGTCCCTTCTTCTGTGTTGCAAAGGGAGAGCTTTCTCAGGGTATTTTGTACACAGTTATACCTTGATGTTCTTTGTAGTCTGTGTCCTTGGTCTATTAGGTCAGTGCTCTGTGTTATGAACCTCATTTTGGAGTTTGCAAAAATGTGAAATATACTGAAATACCTGTCTTTTCTTTTTCAGGATATAAAGTTTTGAACAGTGCCTCCGCAAGAAGTGCGATAAGAAATGGCTTTAGGAAACAATACCCAGAAAAGTTATTCCATCATCCCCTGCTTCATCTTTGTTGAGGTGAGTGTAGCCTTCTGCTGCCAAGCCTACACAGAAGGCAGCTCTTCTCTGCAGGAATTAAGTAATTTGTTAGCCATTTTATTTGTAGCAAAGGATGCTGTCTTAGTTGATCACATAGATATCCATCTTCATACTTAGTGCCAGCAGGTCCCCCTGAAAAGAGTCCTGCATGAGTTACCCAGATCTCAGATGCAAGCATGCAAGAACAAATAGAGACACTGTGTATCCACGACTTATCTCTCTGGTTTTCTGGCTAGTCCTGTGGTACTTGGCAGAGAATGGGCAATAGCTGCAGGTGTAGGTCACCAGCAGGTGATTGCTTATCTTCCCAATCTTTCCTCAGACCTCTCTCCATCTTTGTGCTGCACAGGGACTTAAACTCATTCAAGGAAATTTCTGATCTCACAATCTGATATTTCATGGGCTTGGGAAACAACACTAGGCTCTGATTTCAGTTCAGGTGGAACATAAAATGTAGATGATGTATGCCTGACCTTTAAGTGTGATGAAGAAGCTTGGCTAGCACAAGAGCTGAGAACTGTCTAGCAGTGAATCTACAGTTAATGCTCCATGTCTATGTTAAAGGCAGTTGGTGAGGTGGGTTTTTATTTTGAACCATATAGTTGGCAGTTTGTGGATCTTCTTTTACTTAGCCTAACTCCGATAGACTTGCCAGCATTCATTATTCAAATCCATGATTGTTCAGCTGGTGCCTATAAGGCTGGGACAGTTTTCCTGGCAAGGGAAGCAACTCTATGTTTCCAGGGAGGATGAAAGCTTCCATCAGATTTAGATAGCAAAAAAGAGATAACTGCCTGTAAACAACCACCTTCAGAGCCACCTGTCTGATGTAGCTTGAATGGAATCCCCATATTTTGGCCCAAGTTCTGAGAAAAGTTGAGCTCTACCATAAGAAAAATGCTATGAACTGTCAAAGGATTAATTGCTGTTCTGATGGAGACAATGGGTCACTGCTTTATTCTACCAGCTAGAGAAAGAAAGGGTAAAAATGAGTGAAAAGCAGAAATTCGAAAAACACTCAATAAAAACAATCAGGAATGAGATCTCTCAAATTTATTGCTAAACAAGCAACTCTGAATACTTTTAGTCCTTTAAAGAAATGAATGACGGGCCTGGTTGGCAACCTATGACAGTGACATAAATTATTCCTCCTCTAGACAACACTGCCATGAGGATTTTTTGCTCCATAAATGTACATTCCTTGTCCTTTCACATAGTTGATTTCCTGATTAAAATACAACATTAAATTAAAAATCAGTCAGAACCAGAGAGGTAGTGTCTGAAAAGATGTTCTCTCTGCTACGTTTGATAGAAATTGTCTTCTCTGCTTTGTCCACAGTATAGATTTTTAATGTAGCACTACTGGGACTACAAATTCATAGACTTGTGTCAAGCATTGTAGCAATAAACACCAGGAAATCTAATTTCCTGCTGGGAGTACAGATAATGATGGATAGTAGCCATTCCATCTGAAAAGTCCCGGTAAATCTTAAGGCACACTGGAGGTGGTGTTCTTTTCCCACTGCTGTGTTTTTGAGACTAAAGTAAATGCTTTTCTTTTTTCAGAGGAGCTGCCCCAGACACCAAGCCCTGTGCTGGATTACCTGGGTTAGGACAGACCCTATTTTTGTTGTTTTGAAGCAACTATGAGAATTGATTAGCAGTGTGACACCTTGCTGCTGCTGTGAAAAGCAGGACAGCTAAAAATAATGTTGCCTGCTTTCCTGACAATGTTTTTCTGTGGGAAAAGAATCCAGCAGCAGCCATGCTAGCTGACCATAATAGGAAAAGAGATAGTGAGTAAAAATTATCATAGGCCTGTTCCCCAGAGTGTGCTGCTTCCCCCACTGGAATCTTGTCCTCTGATTAAAAGTTTTGAGATATTTGATCTTAAGAAAATAATACTGAGCTCTAATTGTCATGTCTGATGCCCTGCCAGTAGCTATTTGCTAACTGCCTACTCTGCAGTGTGCCTTCATGAAACTGTGGTAGCAGAGGTAGAAATGAGGTGTCACAAGGAGTTTGGACACTTTAAATACCGTCATGCTTCAATCTGTATAAATATGACACAGTTCCAGCCATTATTCTAATTTTCATTTTTTTCCCACTGAACTAACTTGTAGTAGTTGTTTATTATGGAACATGACCTGAAGATGCATGGCTCATTATAAAAACTTAAGCTCTATGCCTGACTCTACAAATCCCTTTTTAGGTTGAAAATATGAAAGTTTTAATAATAAAGAGATAACATGTGATGTCTAATCTGAAATGACAGAAATATTTAATCAACATTTCCATTCCCTAATTGGAAATACAATGTCATGTTATGAGTGGATTTAAAGGCTAAATAGGGAATCATTAAACTAAATTTGAACCACTTCTCAAGTCTGAGTTCCTCTCCCAAAATATTGCAGGCAGCTTTCTGGACGACTCTTTATTATATTATAAGAGGCGTCATTATAAGAGGCTGCCATTTGTCACCAAATGTCTGTGAAGGTTTGGTGCAGTACATTTTGTTAAACACATAAACAATTAACTAGGATGTGCAGGAGACTAAGATTCTCCTTATCCCTGCCTCCTTTGCAAACAGCATCCTGGAAGATGTTAAATAGTACTGCAAATATGCCCTACTCCATAGGTTTCAGAGCTCTTTGGAGTCAGTGATGGATCCAGTGCATGCAGCAAAGGCTGCAGAGCTGCTTTTGATGTGCTCTGGACCTCTCCCAACAAATGCCAATAGTGCACAGCAGCTGTGTGAGGATTTGTTTATGGCCAGAACTGATCACTAAAGTGGTCTCACGGATGGCAGGCCAGCCTAAGAGAAAGTAGGAGAAGCAGTGTCTGGGATGACAGGAAGAAAATTCCCATGTTCTTATTTTTTCACTGATGTGGGCCTTTGTTTACCAAAGCTCTGTGTGGAGCATCTTCTCCCTCCTTCACCTGCTAGGACAGAGCAGTGTCAAAAACATCTATAACAACTTTTCAGCGCAGCTATGCCATTATTTTGCTATCCCACTTTACAAGGTTTGATCCAAGGAGTGCTGTGTTACATCCTTCCATGGACCATCTATGTGTGCGCTGGTTGAAGTCAGGGAAAGGTGCAATCATAATTGGCAGATGTGTTTTGTACATGAAAGTACAGCCAGTTTTCTACAGATGAAGAATAAATTGTCAGAACAACTAAGGTTCCTGAGGTCTGGGCAGTGCCAGGGATAGAAGTGGGAGAAGTGCAATGCCTGGCAAATCCCAGTCCTCTTCCTGTGGGACTGGTGAGCTACCCTGAGCTCTTCATCCAGCTGTTTTCCATGCTCTCTGCTCTTGCCCTTTCTTTGTTCATCTCATTTTGACAATCAGCTTCTAGGAGAAAACTCAGGCTCTCTTTCTAGGGGAGAGTCCAGTATGGCTTTGAATCTGGAAGGTCAGAGTGTTGTCCTTGCTTTTGCATCCTATTTGATGCTTATCATTAGTGACAGGAAGTGCAAGGCAATGTGATAATTGCATCTATAGCAAATAGATGTTGGAAGGAAAGTTTCATACTGTTGAGTAAACAGCATCCCCACAACTACACATGACTTCAGGGGGAAGGCACGAGAGCAACTTCAGAGCCGTTGTGTCTGTTTGAATGGTGGTTTTTGAAGTATCCTTTTTCTCCTGCAAAGAAAAGCTATTGGGAACGATGAACCCAGAAAGCCCTATAAATATGATTGCTTAGATTCTGAGAATGTGAAACCTGTAACTGAGATAGAATTGAAAGTAAGTTTTGATGTTTAAGATGTCCTAGCTACTAGATGCCTGCAAAAACAACCCCCAATGTATGGTTCATCCCACACCTGTAACCCCTCCTGAAGTATCAGGTATCTGTAACCTCACTGGCACAAGCCTGTTACAGCCCACCTCGAGCCCACCCCCTTATCAGGGGGCTGCAAGAGTGGGCCTCCCTCCTTCTTCTTCTTCTGTTTCTTCTCTCTTCTTGTCTCTGTGCTCTTCTCCTTTGCTCCTCTCTCTTGCCTCTTGCTCTTGGAATTCCCTTATCTCTCGCTTCCCCCACCTTCCATGGCCATGCTACAGCTGCACCTGGCAGCTCCGAGCAAGGCCTCATGTCCCATACAATAAACCTCTTCTTCTAAAACCCAACTTCAGAGATCTCTCTCTACATTCATCCACACCATTCTGGAGTCCACAGCAGCAGCGGGAGGAAGAGACATTTCTACAAAAACCCTCTTCTCAATAAGAGTTAGGATGGTAATGACTCTCTAGGAGAAATTTGGTCTGGAATTTCTGCTGATGAGGCATTTTTTAACTTTCTTTTTCCTCCTCCTCACACTAGAAGTCCTGGCCTGAGGGCTTGAGTTGTTTCAGGGAATTATCTAAGGACTTATTTTCAAGTGCAGTTACTCCTGAAGGAGTTGAGCACATCTGAGGTGTGCATTTGCATATGAAAACAGTAAAATTTTCTGGGACCAGATGTAATTAAATTGTCTTAAATTGATCAAATAGTTATTACTGACTACCAAAAGGCCTTGATATAAGACCAATTATATGCTTCATTGTGGATTGTAATCCTGACTTTGACAAGGTAATAGGGACAGACTTAAATATGTAACACCATTAAAACTTAAAACATTGCACATCTCTAAATACTGTAACCTGAAGAACCCACTTCTTCACACTAAATCCATTTTTCTGCCCTCAGGAAAGCTTTTGCAGGTAAAGTGGAAACTTTCTTTTTTACAACCCGATATATAGGACATTGCAAAGGACTGAAGATTTTATATGAAAAATATCTTCTCCCATTCCCCCAAATGAATAAAATAAAAAATTTGAAAACCAAAAGCTCTAGTCTTACATTTATTTTGGTACAATCTTGGATTTGAACTGTAGTTACGCTATAGCATGACAGGATTTCTGTTTCTACAGTGAGGTACATTTTCCTTTACTTTTTGCTGTTTTATGTTTGGACAGATTAAATAATCTTCAAATATCAGTTCAAATATAATTTTTTAAAAGTTTCAATTTACAGAAGCACTGAAGGAAAGCATTTTTCTCTTGCCCACGTACATTTTTCTGTCAGTATTTCATGTAGTCAAGCCTACAGCTGAACTACGGAGTAGCGGGAGAATTTCTGCAATACTGAAATCATTTGTGCAAGTGAGACAAGTGCATCTTGAACTTCTATTTGTTATCAGCATTACAGCAGAGCTTGTGGAGATGTGAAAAACTCAGTGAATTTACAACAGTTGAGACACATGTGGCACTTGTTTTATTACAATTTCTTGGCTGGGTGTTCTGGAAATTAAAAAGGCTTTGTACATTTGGGTGTACTGGCTGGTGCCCTCTAATTTTCTAGTATGTCAGGAGTGTGTAATGACCACTTATGTCTGCTCTAGTCATCAAAATTACATTTGTAAGAGACATTGAATGTACTGGAAGTAATTTTTTGTTTGTTTATTTTTTTAAAAAAGAGTCACTTCTCTCATAATAAAAGCTTGCTGGTTGCATTAGAGCTTTAATAATATCATTAAAATTGCATAAAGGACATAGAGACATAGGATTACAATTTTGTACGTTCAAAATACAGTGTTTTTGTCCAGATAATGTCCAGTTCTCCTAGAGAGTGCAAAATAAATCTGGTCAGAATTTAACAATAACATAACCTTTAACTGAAAAAGCAACCCAAGGTGAACTAAATTCCAAACAGCTGCAGCCTTCAGTGACTCTGTTCCTTCCTTCTCCATCTATGCCATGCTTAGATGTGTTGTGCTGCTCCACTGGGATGCAGTGAGGACAAAGTGCCCCGAGGGATGTGTCATGTGCTGGTGTTGTATAAACCGCCTGCCATTAGATCCCCACTTAGGCTGCAAGAATTGGTGCTGACAGATGCTGTGCAAATTCAGAGGGGCTCCTCTTGTAGCAGGGTGATGCTCCTGCATAATCCCTGTGCTTCAGCCGCTTCCATTTCTTGAGATTCATTGTTTTTGATTTTATTCATTCAGCATATGTATCTGTTTCTCCTTGTTGCTCTTTCTAAAAATCTCTTTATGTTCCCCATTTGCCAGTCATTCCTTAGCATTTGCTTTCTCCTCCTTATACCTCCTTTGTTCCAGGTGACTGGATAACTCCATATTGTAAAATTGGCATAATCTCAGTTAATAAGGTGTCTTTTGAACATTGGACTCATTCTGTTGAATTGCTAAGCAGTTTTCATATTACCTGACTATAAAAAAAACCCTTTTAAGTGTTTAACTCTTAAGCAGAAAGCACAGAAAACACTTGGCCAAAATAGGCACTGTGAAATAAATCTGATTATTATTTGATTCTCCTTCATTTCTTGAGGACCTCTTAAAATTAACATTAAGGGATCGCCATGAGAAATTAGGTGTTTTAATGAATTTTTATTTTAAACATAAGTGAAAGAAGGCTTGTATACCTGCTTGCAGACATGTGAAGCCTTTTTTTTATCCTTTCTTTTAATCCTGAAATTTTTCCATTGCAAATAATCCATTTGACAACCAGAATAACATCTGACAGTTTCCACCAATGAATCTGGTAGACTTTTCCAGGAAGGAATAAAGGTACCAAAAGTTCTTTGCCTTTTTCAGTAATTTAAAAAAAAAAAAAAAAAAAAGCATTTGTTAGTAGAGGAAAATGCTGTGAACAAATTGCTTTACCTGTTTACATTGTGCCTAGAAGTTAGCCAACACTTTGAGATCTGTTGTAATTTATAATATATTGCTCTGTTTATTCAGGTTTCTAAGAGAAGGAATTGTACAGTTTTTTGGGTTTTTTTAAATCCTTAGAAGTTAGGGAGGTTGGATTTGTTCTGGTTCTGAAGTACAAAAGCATTTTTCTCATTTGTTAGTTAAAAAAACAACATTGCTTTAGTAGATTTTTGCGAGAAAAACTACTGATCAGAAAGATTGTGTAAATCTTTGAGAAAAGGGGTTATGAACCATGCAGTGTTCATGCAGGTGTTCTGTGTGTGCAGAACTCTACAAGCTATATTTAAAGCTTTCTAAATTGGAAGGTATTTCCAATAATGACTGAGCTGCTTTAACCAGGCTTGGAATAGATAGCAATGTGAAAATACACAGGACACAATATGTGGGTTTCTGTGAGGTGTTAGATACAGTGCAAGTACTTTGCAGATCCCATTCCTAAAGTCAGATCATGTGCTTTTTACACAAGTAGTCTTGCACATGTCATTTTGTCACAACTGTGGCAACTGCTTACTGGAGCTGTTGAAGAGACTGAATGAAAAGGGATCAATACAGATGTGTTTGCAGGAAATAAGTGAGATAGTAGAAACTGATCCTTTGAGAGTTGTTGCATCTTATGCGTGTGATGTTAAATGGGTGCTCAAGTCTTAAGACACATCAAATTATTACTTATGATGGTGTGTGCTTGCAACAATGATGACAGATTGACTCTCCATTTTAGAGTTCATGAGACTTGATGGATTATCTTTCAGCTTGATGCCATGCCTAAAATAATACTTCTGATTCAGAAGTTCAGGCTAGGGTCAGATTTAGGATATCTGTATAAATTCACAGTGATAAATTGTATTAGGTCTTCCTGGAACACTCCAGTTTCAAGTTAAAGAATTAGGAGTTAAGACACATCTTTGTCTTGAAACAGAGTGATTTAATGGTCAAGATTTTTGTTGCAGATAGACTTTTAGAAATGGTTGTTATGTGCATGGTTGATCAATATTTTACTGAGGACCTAGTCGATTTTTAAAGAGTTCAAGAAACCAAATGGATGTTCATAATGGTGTGTAACTCTTTTGAGTGACATGTTTACAGCACCCATTGGGATTAAGATCTACATCAGGTTACACATCCTGAGAGTCCCATGGATGGCTGTGACCTCTACCAGCAGAGGGTCAGTACAAAGAGCCCCAAAGTACCCATACTCCAAAACCTGCTGTGCACTTCTTTCTCTTATCATTTCCTTTATGACCTAAACACAGGAGATGAATGGAAGAAACCATGTGACTGGATGGGTTTAAAATGCATTTGAATAATTTGTTAATTTTCACAGTTCTAAGGCATTATTAACTTTTTATGATTCTAGAGTAATTATTGATGAGGCCTTTGAAAAATATGCTTCCAAAGCTACTTGGAAATAATGACATAGTTATTGCTGGAGTTGCTGACAGTTTTCTCATGTGTTCATTAAAGTGCATTCTGTAACTTAAAGGATAACTATACTTGACCTTATAATGGCCAAATTATTTCTGTGTTTCCTTCTCCCGTCTATCAAATACTGTATGTCTATCCCCAAAATCAATAATCTATTGTTCATTGCAGCTTCTATTTAGACTCTGGATATCTGGTAGGAGCTCTAATAGTAATACTAATCCTCTATCAATACTTGTTATGTACTTAAATAAAGCACAAAAAAATTAATGTGTGATTATTATGTGCAGATGTACAACAGTATTAAATTAATACTGCCTTTATTTAGTTTATACCATATATAATAGACTGCTTGGTTTCTCAAAACTCTTAGCAAGTTTTGTATGCTTCATGGAGAGAATAAGATTAGATAGGCTTTAAAATAGTTTGTGTTACTTTTTCACAGTGGAACTATTGATTGAGTTTCTATTTGATTTACTGTAGTCTCAACACTGCATTTTAAATAAAATAATAGCAAAAATATCTGTAAATGTACTGTGTAAAGGTACTGTATAAATGTAGTCTAGTTTCTTATTAGAGCCTGAGCAATGTAAGACTCCAGTTATGAGTGAATTACCTTTTCAAATAGATTGGATAGTAGATTGTACTTTTACAAGTTTTATAGTTGTGCTAATATTTGACATGCAGCTATCTAGGTCAGTAGTTACCAAGGATCTTTATTATCTTATTTAAACCAGCCAAAACAAAAATCAGTTAAGCTCTCTCACAGTGATGGGAAACATACTGAAACTCTAAAACTGATCAAATTGTGGGAATAGAGGTGGTTTGTACAGTACTGGTATCACATGAATAAATAGCAGCATTGGTTTAACATGTTCAGTTTCAGGCTTTTTCGTTCTTACTGAAAACATCTTTCTGTAGAAAGGAGTAAAACAGTTTGGGAGTTGAAAAAAACTCAGACTAGACATGTTTGGACAAGTCTTTACTCCTTTGAGTTAAAAAGAAAGGTCATAGACTCAGAATGATTATGGGGAGAAAGGTTCTCTGTGGGTCTCAAGGCATGATGCAGCTCAGAAAAGCAGCAGCTGGGTGAAGTTCCTTTGGGCCTTGTCCAGATGAGTTTTCCAGTTGTCTTACTAGCAACCTGGTTAGTTTTTGAGTATCTTCATAGGAAAACACTTGTCCTAACGTTCTTTCTAATAAAGTGATGCAACCTTGTGTGAGAGAAAAGGAATCTAGGCCCAATGACAGAAAAAGAAGAGAGAAAGCAGCTAAAAAGAGAATGGGTAGCAGAAAGAATAAAGAAATTAATCACATAAAAAATTACTTCCTTTTTGACTTTCATAGCTGTGTGCAGTTGGAATCCCATTTTGCCTGCCCAGGATGTTTTTCTTGCAGGAATTTCACCTAGGTATTGGCATGCCCACTATGAAAATGCATGTTGATTACCAGTAGTCAGCATGTAGATTTCCTTGTCCACGTTCAATATTTTAGAACCCAATATGTTAGAAAAAGCCTATTCAAGCCTTGACACCTCACTCTGTTTTGTGAACCCAATGAGCTGTATTTCTGTGCTGCCTTTTCCTAATACCTGCATCCTGAAGTGATTTCCACTGCATTTCTTTCCATACTGTCCACTATTCAGCTCCCTATAAAAGCCATGGGTGTACCTTCGTGACTCCTGCTGCTGGGCTGTGGTTTAGTAAGACTTGGCTTAATAAGAAGGAGATTAAACTGCCCTATGTAGAGACTTGTTAAATGAGCATCTAGAAGAATAATAGTAAAGCTAAATCCAGGTTCAGACATGATTACTCTTGAATTATATCCAAATCTTGTCATGACAAATAACCATAGCAAATAGCTTTGAATATTTCCATTTTTTTTGACAGGGCTAACATTGTGTCCTGATTTTGAAAGACAGTTGTCTGCTAAGGAAAGCTGGAGCCTCCTTTGAAATGGGGAAGATAAAACCCCTTCCCTCCAAATTATTATAATTTTGCAATTAGGGGCTTTCAGGCAAAGATATGGGAATAGGAGTAACAGTTCTTTACTAAGAATATTAAATAAATAAATAAATAAATAAGTAAATAAATAAATGGAAAACACAACATTAGTAGTATTTAAAAAAACCAAGCAAGGAAGCAAAAAAAAATCCTGGAAAAACCCTGACAGAGTCAGTGATACAACCTGGCAAGTGTTGGTCAGGGTGTTGGAAGCAGTCCAAATAAGTCCTCCTGGAGTAACGCATGTGGTTCTGTGGAGTAGAGATGATCCTGTAGAAAGTCCAGTGGTGACGAGATGGGTCCAGTCTTCCTCCGGGAATCCAGTGGAAAAACCAGATCCCTTGTGTCCTTCAGTTCCAGTTTTTATCTAGCTAGGTACAGCTGGCTCCTCCCCCACTGCGTGGAGCATCTCACAATGGGATGATGGAATGCGTCATGTCATTGGTGGGCCCTAATGGCCCATTATCAGAAGATGTCCCCCTGGAGGTTGGAAGGGTGGTGAAAGAGATAAGAAACACTGCCCCACCTGGTTCTAATGGCTGGGCCATTATCAGAAGGCATCCACTACCCTCCTCCCTGGAGTTACAAGAGAAGGATAAAACATCACCCAAAACCCAGCTTTCAACAGATGAAATAGAATATACATTTTTAGATTACAAAATCCAAGACATTATTCACCCCTTATCCTATTACTATCTGCATTATACCTAAATTAATGAACTCTATTATACACAATGAACTCTTACACACAGTTCTCACTTAGGATTAGGTTCCCCTGTGGCAATGGAAATAGGTTCTGTCCCCACATATTCCCATGGTATCAGTGTACACTGCGAACCAGTATCAACTAAAGCTTCATATTTCTGTGGCTCTGCTGTACCAGGCCATCAGATCTACACCGTCCAAAAGACTTGGTTCTCCCATGCCTCTTCCTGGCTAGAGGCAGGGCTCTCTAGCACTGGTTATTATTCCCTTCCTGGGCATACATAGTAGAGGATCCTTTAAGGGGGACTGTCAGAGCCTCCTCACTTCTGTAATACTTGGGAGCTTGGTCATGCGATGTTGAGGCTACCTTCATCTTAGTGGAACCCCCTCGGTTAGTGTTTCTCTCCTTGAGGTCACACACCCGTGCTGCCAGGGCAGAAGTGGGTTTCCCATGCCACCTTCCCATGTCTTCCCCATGGTCACTCAGAAAGAACCACAGGTCAGCTCATGGGGTGTACCCTCTCTCTCCAACTGGGGGATGTTGGGCTCTGACTCTGGGGCCTGTAACCCTTACTGGTTGCTATATGGGAAGTGTTCCTCCTCACCTCCTACCTCATCTCCCTCATTTCTTCTTTGAGTTCTTTAACTATGGCTGAGACATGAGTTTGCGTTGGGCCACTGATCATACTCTCATAATTTCTGAGTTTGTTGGCGACAGAACCCACTGTCTCTCGGTTGTTATCAGCATTAATTGTTGCAAGGAATGTGGCATATTGAGATGGTCCTAGAGCTGCCAGATTCCACATTTGCCCTGTGCACTTAACTTTGTTGGGGTCATTATCATGCTGTGCACTCTTCCAAAAAGGTACCTCCAATACTGCCGCTTCCCTCAGCTGTTGGATCCATTCCTCAAGGGTCTTCCAGCACATCCTATAGTGGTGCTCCTGCATTTGTTCTTTGTGGACAAACCTCTCCCTTACACTCATTAAGAGCTGCTCCCAAAGGGAAAGGGACCTTGGCTCCCTTACAAATACTTGATTCAAACCTGAATCCTGGGTCAAGGGTCCCAAATTCCTTGCCTCACTACTATCTAGTTGCACACTTGTACCTGTAAGGTCTCAGACCCAAAGTAACCAGGCTGTATAAGCCTCATGTCCCTGCCGTGCAAGATCTTTTTGCAGATTGTGGAGACTTTCATATGTCAGGGACTCAGTGATGATCTCAACCTCTGACTCCCCTGCGGGTTGTGAGGGCCCTCCTTTCTTATCCTTGTTGCCTGGGTGCTCTGATTTTACCTTATACTTCTTTGTTTCCACAGGGGCCACTGCTGCTGGCTGTGGCTGCCCCTGTGGTTCAGCTGGAACCTGGATGGATGTAACGTCTGTGGGTTCCACTGCTGCACCATCAGACTCTCCTTTGTCGGGGCAGGGGGGAGGGTTTCCCAGCAGCTGGGGCTAATGAGGCTACTACAGGGGAAAGGTACTCCCTCAGCATCTGGCCCATCTCACGGATCTCCTTCACCCAATCTGGGTGGTTTATTGCTGAAGCAGGCTGTGAGGCAGGGTCAGGCTGTGGGATGGGCTCAGGCTGTGGGACAGGGTCAGACTACGGGGCAGTATCCTTATTCTCTAGGGGAGGTATCAGGGTGGTTATCCAAGTCAGTCTCCCCTTATCTCTAAATGCTAAACAGAACAGGCATACCAGCAACACCAGCCACTGTATGATGTCATTAACATTCAGAGATTTGAACCCTTCAAAGGCTGGTGGGGTAGGCCCAAAGACCTGGGTGAAGGGTTGTGAAAAAATATCCCCCGGTGTCATTTCTTCGCAGTAGGTACCATTGTTAAAGTAACCCCAGAAACACACAGTTAGTGTATGATAGCCCTGAATCCATGTGCCTGGCTTCCAGAGGAATTTAAAAATCCACAAATTCCTCACCTTGTTAACCCATATAGCCACAGTAACCTTGGTTATAGGCCTTATAGGGCCCATGTTTAATAAGGGCCCGCAACTGGGAGAAAGACGGCCACCACCACATGCCACCTCAATTAGGGTAAGCCAGACTACATGATATTATGTACATAAGAACGTAGGCACTTAAGAACGGTTATTGTTTTTTCTCTCAATGACCTTGTTCCCCACAATGGGCACCAAATTCTGCCTTGATTTTGAAAGACAGTTGTCTGCTAAGGAAAACTTGAGCCTCCCTTGGAATGGAGAATGTAAAACCCCCTTCCCTCCAAATTATTATAATTTTGCAATTAGGGGCTTTCAGGCAGAGGTATGGGAATAGGAATAACAGTTCTTTACTAGGAATAAAAAAGTAGTAGTACAAAAATACAAGCAAGGAAGCAAACAAAGATCCTGGAAAAAACTCTGACAGAGTCAGGGATACGTCCTGGCACCCTGGTGGTCCGGGTGTTGGAAGCAGTCCAAATAAGTCCTCCTGGAGTAACACATTTGGTTCTGTGGAGTAGAGATGATCCTGTAGAAAGTCCAGTGGTGACGAGATGGGTCCAGTCTTCCTCAGGGAATCCAGTGGAAAAACCGGATCCCTTATGTCCTTCAGTGCCAGTTTTTATCTAGGTAGGAACAGTTGGCTCCTCCCCTACTGAGTGGAGCATCTCATAATGGGATGATGGAATGTGTAGGGCCCACATGTCATTGGTGGGCCCTAATGGCCCATTATCAGAAGATGTCCCCTTGGAGGATGGAGGGGTGGTGAAAGAGATAAGGAACACTGTCCCACCTGGTTCTAATGGCTGGGCCATTATCAGAAGGCATCTGCCCCCCCTCCCCACCCTGGAAGGGTGAGAGAAGGATAAAACATCACCCAAAACCCAGCTTTCAACAGATGAAACAGAATACACATTTTAGGTTACATAATCCAATGCACATTGAAAAGACAATGGTATCTTTAAGTGAAAGGGGAAAAAGTGAGTACCAGAACCTGGTGGGATTTTATGTAAGTTTTCAAGCCCCAGGTCTTTTCTTTTTCCTTACCTTGCATTCAAAGATACATAGCAAGATGATGACAAGTTCTGAAAAATGAAGCAGTCATTATTAATTTTTTAATCTCTCTGCCTGCCAGTGGTAAAGGCTTGTACTAAAGGATTGCCTTGGGCAAAGCATGACTTGCACGCAGCAAAGAAAATTCGAAGTGGTAATTGTTTTTTTAAAAAGCTTCCTGTTCAGCTGGGAAAATGTTGAAGGCAAATAAAATGGATTTCATAATGCATTACACATATTAATAAGACTGAAGTAAAATGTCTTTGACTGTTCTTTGTTTAATTTTAAGCTTTGTCTATTTGATTTTTATAACTGGTGTAAGAGTCCTGCAGTCTTGTTATCAACAGATACGGTTTTTTTAGCAGTAAGTGCTATATTTATCTATGTCTAATGACTGGAAGCCTGCACTATTCTATTAAATGGCATGGATTTGGAAGCACACGCAAGTAGTAGGAATTTTATTAAATGCTGTTCTATAGATAACAAAGAGTCAGAGCTCCAATCAGCTCTATGGCTGTCAACTCAGATGGAAAGCTTTTATACCTGGAAAAACTGGGCAGCAGAACAAGCATATAAGGACATGATAAAGTCAGTGTTGCTAGAGTAAGGTTAGATTTAATTTTCTCTGCATGAATTCTGCACTGCCTTGATACCATGGTCTTCAAGGCTTTCTCTGGACACAGCAGTTCATCACAAAGGTACTGGAGCACAAAAAAAAATAAATACAAACACATCAGGAACTTCCACCAGAAAATACTGAAATTGATAATTTTTTTTTTTTTTTTTTTTTTTTTGTATAAATTTTGATACAGTATATTTACTGAAACTCCAGCAGTAGATCCCATGTTGCCCAATTAATTCACTTAGGAAAGAACTGACTATGCTGGATTTTTAAGATTCATTGTTTTGTGTTGATACAAACCCCATAAATATACCGCACCTGTGCCTGCAAGGCATTGCCACCTTTAAGGCCTCTGCAAGATGTTGCAGACTAACAGGAAAGTGAGGGAGCTGCAGTTCTGGTTTGTACTGGGTTTTGCTTCTAGGAGAGGCCCCATCTGCCAGTCTGTGGGCTTCATTGCTTAATGCTAACAGAGAGAGCAACCTGGGCAGGTAGAGTTGCAGGTTCTCTGCTTTGTGATTTAAGCCACATCAGCTGTTTAGAGATACCAGCTGTAATAAATACGATAGACCAAATTCAGTAAATCAAAATTTAGAATTTTATTTTGAGACAAAATAACAGTCTCCGATAGCCACAATTAAAAGGACAGCGTCGAACCCCGGGGCTTTGGCGCTGGGTGAACACGGTAACACACTCTGTCAGTATGTCACCCCCCAAGTTCACATTTCTGGTCTGAGGCTGCCTATTTTTATACACTGGTGCGCTGAGAGAAAATTGGGACACCAAGACTCGCCCTTCCGAGGCAGCTTCATTAGATATTCATGTTCGGGTTCTGGTGTGGTTGAATGGATTTGCGCTGGAGAACAATGTCGTGATTGCTGTGTCCTGGTGTAGAGATGTTAATGTCTGGTGGGGACGGATAAGATATCGATCTGATGTAATCATTTGGTTCTCTGGGTTCTCCATCTCCCTTTTCTGTCCTTTTTGTTCTCCTCTAACAATTCCCAGCAGAGGTATCCTCGTGTCCCTTTTGGTGTAATTCTTGGCATAGTTTTCTCATGTCCCTCCCATGCAATCTCTGGCAAAAGAATTCCTTGTGCCCCCCTCCGTGCTGTTTCAGTCCCAGTTAACCCGTTGTATACTCGATTAGAAATAAAACATACATTTACAGAGAATTAATTACATATAACATTTAACACGAATTAACTTTAGGACATATATCACACCAGCCATCAGAGAAACAGATGACATTTCAGAAGAGGAAAGTAGCCTGGAAATTTTGGAGTTGAAATAAATCTCCCAGTGATTTTTTTTTTTCCTCCAAATTAAATTTGTGCTTCAACATGCTTCACTCCAGTAGGATTTAGGATACAATGCAGAGCAGCAGTAACAAGCAGATCTCCAAAGCTCAGCAGTGCAAAATCACGTGCCATGTTTCTGCACTGGGGCACTGTACAGGAAGGGCAGAACAACAGGGAGCCCCTGTGTCTCTGTCTGTGCACTATGGGGTTGTGGTATCTGCCAGACCTGCAACACAGGGGTCCTGCAGTGCATACCCTGGGGTATTTTCCACTTGTCTGCTGTCTTTATACAAAACCAAAAATACAGCAAGGCTGCTTCTGTGCCCGTGCCGACCATTTTCCCATCACCTCCTCTGCACCTTTCTTAATGTCTTAATGTAATTGTCTTAATGACAATTACACTGTGATTTGTTTGTGTACCACTGCCACTGGAAATCTTTCTGTCTGAAGACATCAAAGTGCTTCACAGCTATTAAGAGAATACTGGGCTGATTATTGGAGACAAAAGGTTGCATTGTCTCCAGCCCAAAGCAGCCCTTGCACCCAGGAGTGACATTCTTCAGCAACAGAATGTAAGGCAGTTGTGAGTCTTGTCTTGGCAGCTGGGCCCTGAACGTCTGTCATGAGCAGAAGATAACTAGAGAAGGGTATGAAACAGGACTGCTGCATTGTGACTGTTTGACATGGTGTTGCTGCATCTTCTGGTCAGAGGGAGTATAAGTCTGCTTACTAGTTTGTTACAGATTTTTTTCCCCAGGGATTTTTTTTTTTTTTTTTTTAAATAAAAAAATCCCTTGTAAATAGCTGGCACCCATAATTCCAGCGTCAGGGAGTTTTACAGCTTTTCTATGACATCTGTAATTTTGTTTATGTCAACCAATAGCTCAGTAATTGACATAAAAGTAAAAAGTACTGCACCTAGAACTTAAAAGTCTGCAGTCTTTCCCTGTCTGCCAGATACAGTCAATGACACAGCAGTATCTCCACTCTTCTCTGAGACTTTTTTGGTCTCCTGGGTACTTCTTATGAGTTGTCAGGGGAGTTCTGGAACTCTTGGAGGAACATTATGGCGCCAATGAGGACAGCTAGATGAGCCCATATCTGCTAGCAGCAGCCTCTAGTTAGCTCTACCAGACTTCTGATCCAAGGGGGCTCTGACTTGCAGATCTTGAGTCCTGAACAAGGAGGGTCAATGAGACAGTGGCACAGGTTGCCCAGAGGTGCTGCACCTTCCAAACCGTGAACCTTTGACTGGAGCAGGAGAACAGATGGACTCTGTTTACCAGGGTTGGAGAGTGGAAACTCCAGTGGTGATGGTTAGAAGCTGGTGGCTTCTGGCTCTGGGGGAGCAGGCCCTGAACAGGCCACTTGCAGATCTGCAGCCATGACAAGAGGTTCAGTGCTGAGGAAGCTCTCAGGATGAGAGCTCCACACAGGGAAATACTTTAACCAGATGGATTTGAACCATGTGGCAAGAGAAAACAGTGAGTGGTGGTGTTGAGATGTTCTCTACCTGTGCAGAGTGAAGGTGAGTGCTTTCCTTGATATTGCTGGTGAGAAGGACGAGGAAGAGGGTCTGAAGAGGACTGGATGGATCTGAAGGGTCCACAGCTGAGATCACAGATCACAGAACAGTCTGAGTTAGAAGGGACCCAGAAGGACCACCGAATCCAGCTCTTAAGTGAATGACCCATACATGTGTTTGTCCAACTGATGGCAGCAGCAGGTTTGGCTTCTGTGACCATCAGATCCTTTTTCAGTATCTGGACTGCTTAGAAGGCAATCAGCCTGACCAAATGGAGCAAAAGCAGCTTTGCCAGCAGCCTGGCCAACCTAGAGAGGAGAGTTTAAACTGAGTGATGGGGTAGGAGTGGAAATAGTGACTAAGAATCATGTGAAGAAGTGAAGGAACAGATTGGAAGGACCAGTAGAGGATGAAGACTGAGCAAAGGACCCAGCATGGTGTGAACAGAAGGGGCACTGTTCAAGGGAAGAACAATGGAATGTAAAGAAGTGCCAGGAAAAGTTTTCAATCCACTTTTGGGAAATCAGCACAACCAGACACTTCTCTGGTGCATGACATTTAATAGTTTGTGACTCAATCCATTCGTTCACTGTGAGACAACCAGATTATACAACAAACACTCAAGCTTCAGGATCATGAGTCTCAGTCGGCAAATAAAATTTGTTTCATACTAAATACTAATCAATTCCTGAACGTCAGATCCCATCCTCTCACTTCTGCAGCAAAAGTACATTTTTTTAAGCAGTGAGAGAAATCCCTGCCATGTTGGTTTTAATGGGAGCCAACTGTCAGCAGTCTGTTCCCATCACAAAGGTTTCACAATGTAAATTCAGATTCATAGCTGGCATGGCAGGCAGGTCATACCATCAACAGGTTTTCTAGTTTATTGGCAGGTGTTTCTTGTCCAGCAGTTGGGAGCTTATTTATTGGATTCAGTGTTTCATCCTGAGACCAGCTTTCATGGCTGCTTAGTTTGGGCATTTCTTCAACATCTTCATAAATGAGTTGGACACAGGACTGAAAGGGATACTAAGCAGGATCACTGACACAGAATTGGGAGGAGCTGTTGACTCCCTAAGAGCAGGGAGGCCCTGCAGAGCGACCCTCAGCAAATTAGAGAACTGGACAATCAGCAACCGCATGGAGTTCAACAAGGTAAAGTGCTGGACTCTGCACTGGGGATGGGGCAACCCTGGATGCACGGACAGACTGGGGAATGGAAAGGAACCTGGGGATCCTTGTAAATGGCAAGTTGAACATAACTCAGCAGTGTCCTGGCAGGCAGGAGGGACATCCCTGTCCCTGAGGGGCACCAGGTCCAACATCACCAGCCAGGCAACGGAGGGGATTGTCCTCCGCTGTTGTCCACTGGGGTGGCAACTGCCTCAGGTCCTGGGGCAGTTTGGGGCACTACAGTATAAGAATGATATTAGAGTGTCAAAAGAAGGGCAATGAAGTTGGTGAAGGACTAGCAAGTGAAGCCATATGAGCAGTGGCTGAGGCCACTTTCTTCAGCTTGGGGAAGAGAAGACTGAAGGGAGACCTCATTGCAGTCTGCAGCTTCCTGTGAGGAGGAGGGGCAGACACTGATTTCTGCCCTGTTGTGTCCAGTGACAGGACCTGAGGGACCGAGCAGAAGTTGTGTCAGGGGAGATTTAGGCTGGATATTAGGGGAAGTTTTTTCACCTCAAGGGTGTTTAGAGACTGGAACAGGCTCCCCAAGGAAGTGGTCACAGCACCAACCTGGCACAGCTCAAGAAATGTTTGGGCAATTCTCTCAGGCAGAGGGTGTGATTCTTGGGGATGGCTTTGTGCACAGCCAGGAGCTGGACTTGATGGTCCTTGTGGATCCCTTCCAACTGAGCTTATTCTGTGATCACTCAAGACCAGGGCTGCACACTCAAGCTTTGACAATACTCAAAGCCAGAAACAAGTGCATGGTCACACTCCCTAACATGTCTGTACACTGAGGTGCATGTTGTGCGAAGGAAATGAGAGGAATTAAAGGTCTGAATGCATTTGCAAGACTATTTTGTTGTGTCACAGTGATGTGGAGAGAGAGCTCACAGGAGTGGACTGCCCTGGATAAACAGGCATTTTCAGGAAGGAACATCAAGAAGGGATATTGCATTTTCAGCAGGAGGGATCATCTTCTCCTCTGCTCAGTGCTGGTAAGATACATGCTGTTGAGATGCATCTGTGCTGGGTTCCCCAGTATGAGAGAGCCCTCCCTGTGATACTCAAGGGAAAGAATCAGATGCAGTGGGCACAAACTACAACAGGAAATGGCATTTAACATAATAAAAGCTGTTGTGAGCAACTACGCTCACTTTAAAATTTCAAAGGTTTATTAAACCTTAACAAAATACACCAAAAGACTGAAGGAGAAAGAGCAGCGCTGGGAGCGTGGGACTAAACCGCCATGTGCTCACCCACAAAATTGCTGTTCCACCTTTTATACCCTTGGTGTTGCATCAGGTAACCAGGGCCCCTCCCAAAGTCTATCAATCAACTCTTCTTCGCTGTCTCTTGGTGGAGACTGCTTTCTTGCAACATGATTGGAGGTCAGGTGTCTCCTAGTAACAAGCCTGCCCTCCTCCCAAATCCTCATGCAAGGGGCACAGCTACACGCCCTGCCCTCCCTCTACAGGTCCCAAACACCAAGGCCTCCCTTTGCAACCATACAGGGGGAAAGTGGACTGCGGAGAGAACAGAGGATGTCCAAACAACAAATCACAATAACTATACATTAATAAAACTTCTCTTATCATACACATAATATTCATCCCCTAATTGTGAAAGCCAGCCTTCACATTACTTATCTATACACTGTCATCCTTTAAGGGTGATGAAACTCCAAGGTAGATGATGTAGGGAACTTGTGGAGCCTGTCCTTGGAGATGTTTAACATGCAACTAAACATGGACTTGAACTGCCTGCTCCAACTGACACACCTTCAAGCCAGAATTTAATTTAGGTGATCTCCAGAAGTGCATTCCAGCAGGAGCTGTTCAGTCACAGTCTGGCACCTTCTTCACAGTTGTTTATAGCTGGTGGCTCTGTTTAACTGTTCCCTTGTTTGCCATGTCTCCTTGATGCTGAGATTACTGCTCTAGCACATGGGTTATAAGTGGAACTGTATTTTATTTTTACAGATGAGGAACCAGAGGCACAGGGTGACTTGCCTACAGTTATTCCACAGGTGAGGGTCAGAACCTCAGTATCTGCATATGACCTTTTTTATCTTGATTTCTGCTTCAGTCTGAAGGTGTGGCTTGTCTCATATTTACCCAAGAATACCCAAGTACTTCTCAACAGCTGCTATTTGAATACTCACTTTTTCCCTACTTCATAAGTATTTTCTTTCTTTAATGACCTTGAACTACCAGCAGAACCAGCAGAACCAGCAGAACCAGCAGAATTTTTCATAGCAAAAGAAAAAACTTTTTCTCTTAGAACATTTATCAACTTATAGCTCCACTGCACCAGCAAAACATTTAAAATATATCTTAGCAATAAATTATTGAAGTCCTCTGTAAAGCTGCTGGCTTTGAAACACAGTTGTTCAGCTTTTCCTTTTCTTCCTTTCCTCAACAGGTAGCAGTGAAGCATTAGTCATTTAAAAATTAGACAAAAGGTTTTGATGCATATGGGGAAAAGAGGCGGGTTACAAAAATGCTTAAACGTGTCAGAGTGCCATGCCCCTGTAGGTAGAAGAGGTAGAATATTAGAGAGGCTGCTGCAAGAAATAGTTAATAACAAAAAGAACTTGGCAGCAGGGCAAAGAATTAAGCATTGCAATTTGTTGTAACTGATTGAACTGACTGCCGTCTTTGAGGAAAAGCAACACGAGTGAGGTCCAGGTACACACCAGTAAGCACTCTGATTGCAAGGACACAAAAGATAGGAATGACTGTCCAAGTCCTCATAGCAGAATAGCAGTTCTGTCACAAGGAAGGAGCAATAAAATGGGTTCATTATTGGCACATGGCTGGTGGAGAGACCCTGCTGCAGAAACACTGCTGTGACAGAAGTTCTGACCACAGCCTCTTGTCTCTGGGTGCACATCCACTGCTGAGAAATTGTTTGCCCATTTCTAACCCCAAGCAAGCCCAGAGAATGTCATTCATAAGCAATGAATCTTTTGGAGAAAACGCTGACTGTTAAAACCTTTCAAAATCAATGGAAACAGGACCATGTGTTTCAAAAACTGTAAGAAAGGGGCTGAAGAATGTGCAGTGTCTCAGAGTTTGGCTTCTCTGAGGCTTCATGTTACCCTGGGATTTTCTGGGTTGAAAGAGTTCTGTTCTGTCTAAGAATAGAATTTTGTAACTAAAAAAAAAAAAAAAGTTACTGCTGTTTTTCTAAACCTCATAGCTCTCCAACTTGCAGTTTACCTAGAGTATTCACAAAAAAAAAAAAAAAAAAAAAAAAAGTGGGTTATGTACTGATTTGCTTTGGAATTAGGATTAGGCTCCCTTTCTTCTCACTTTTGCATTGCTCGAAGTGACATCTTTTAAGAACTTGACAGGTTTGGTTTCTTACTGAGATTTTTTTTCCCAACAGGCAGACTGGTGATGAGAACAAAAGAGATGAAAGTACTGCCAAAAATATCTGAGATGGGAGCAGATTGGGCAAGTGCTTTCAATGTGAGGAAAGTGAGAGAATGAGGAGCTCTCTGAAGAGCTGCCCTTTGTTACCACACACACACTATGAATTTATAATAAGGTTTCCATCCCTGGAGGGATTTTCCCTGAACTTGCAAGGCAGAGGTGCTGAGAAGAGGAAAAGAGTATTCCCTTCATTTAGCCAGATAAGATACCAGTAGCTTTTAGATCTGTCTGATCAACAGCTTTTTTACAGCTTTTTTGGTCTTCCTGGAACAATGATGTGTGGCTTGTGGATTGTAGAGCAGATGGAAAATTGGTAGCTTCTTTCTTTAGAGCAACAATCTGGGAATCATCTCCCGGACAAGGAAGATGCACGAGGTGTAAGAATAAGCAACCATTTATGATGAGTGTACGCTACACTGCTGTTGCACTCCTTAGTGGTTTTTATATGTCAGTGGGCAAGTCTTCAACTTCTTTTACCTTGAACCCATCCCCAACACATTGCTAAAAATGTCACTCAATCCATCATTAGCATCCACAAGTCTGCAGTCTGAGAACAAGCAAAGGGAAAATAAGGGTTGTGTTCTGGTGTGGGTTGCTTTTCACTTTGTGCAGATCTTTGTTCCTTTTGTATTTTGCTTTATCTTAGTTCTCATTTTCATTTGATTCTCCCACTGTCAGTCTTTTCAATTTTCAGAGAGATGCTTGCTTTTCTGCCTACAAGGACACATTAGAAATCAAAAAATACTCCTCCATCTCTCTGTGAATAGTTTTGCTTAGGTACAATGTGAGGATACCAGAGAGCAATCATGAAAAGCATACTGAAAAGACATATGAGTCTGTTGTGTCAGAATCCTGTGTCTTGTCAGGATCTGTTGCTTCTCAACACTTGGAGAATAAATTGTCCTGACACCTCTATGTACGTGAAAATAGTCATTAGATTAAAAAGCCTTTAGAGTTCATGATGGATTTAACAGCTTTTATGAGCCATTTGTACAATAAAAACACATTAATCAGTGAACCGTTTACAGGATCAAAGGGCAACTTGGGAGCTGTTTTAGCCGACGGCTGCTTTTCAACTTTCCAGTGCAATCCCTGTATTGGGCATTTTTGGAGGACACAGATACCTGCAAATATGTGCGTGTCCCAGTCAAATCTACATGTTTTTTTGTGGAATGACTGTGTAGTTCGAAGTAAAATAAGCTACATTTTTGTGGGTATGGTTACTGAAACTAGGCAGAAAATGCATTATGACAAGATTTTGCATTATGTCTACTGGACTGGATGACTCATGCAAGTGTAGTCCAGGTTAAGAACCGCTGTCAGAAAGAATTTCTGGCCTTCACGGAAGAACACATCTTGTTCAAAGTTAGAAGGGCAAATTCAACACCAGGTTCTCATTAAACTCTTTGGAGATGCTCTGAGTTTTCAGGACTTTTTGTTACTTTGCTATATGCAAGTATTTGAGCAAGTTTCATGAATTTGGCTGGAGCAGACCAATAGGTAGATCCAGAGCATGGTTTAGAGGAGCAAACCCTGAGTCCTTTTAAGCATAATTTGGACACCAGTTTTTTGAGAACATCCTGGCAGACTATTTTCTCTGTTCTAATATTGTTGTGGGCAGTTTCATGAGGTGGAAGCACTTCTGCATTTACAAGAAGCAGTGAAAATTGTTCCAAGTCTTCCAACCAAACAAGCTCTTTCAAAGCGGCTGTTTCTAGCAGTGGCTGTTCACATGGTACTTGAAGTACTGAAGTTTTTACTAATGTCTTAGATGCTGGATTTTATGGAGTCCGTAAGAGCTCTCTTAACAAGTCCTGGAGATGATCCTAGCATTTTGTACTGTATGTTTTAGGCAAATGATGGATTGGCACAATAACCAGTTCTGGGATTTGTAACTCATTTTCAGTCAGTCCCAAGTGATCACAGGTATTTGCTGCCTCAGTATCTTTCAGTTTCCTCTCTCTCTCAGCTTCAACATAAGTCTTTAAACTTGAGGAAATCTATGTAGTGCTGCATTGAGCATTTATACTTGTGATTAAAGGTGCTGTATAGGTATTACTTGTGCTGGTACATGCCTGAAGTTCCAGTGGTGTTCATTTGAAAAAGCTGATACTGCAGATGTCTTGATGAGGAGAGGAGGAGACAGACCAGGCAGGACACAAGAGGGGAAAAAATGCTCTTGGTTTGTCTTAATTTAATACTAGAGTAATCAAAATATATCTCTGCTCTGCTTCTGTTGCGTAGGGGAAAAAGAAAAAAAGAAAAAAAGAAAAAAAAATCATTCTGAACAAATGCCATTTGAATGCAGACTTTTATGTTAAGAAAATTACTTAAGTCTCCACCAGAATTTGTAGATCATTTTAAGGTGTTGCATGCTGGAAGCAGCCGTTTCCTGGCTGTTTGCCATTTGGAAATCTGTAGAGCATTAATGCCACCTGCTGAGAAGCCTCATGGGACCTGCTCAAGGGAAGATAATTAAGCTATACTTGTGGCTTGGAGGTTTAACAACACTTAGTGATGCACTTCTTCAGGTGCTAAATAAAAATAAAAATACAATTTTTAAAATCTTATATAGTCTCCCTTTTGACAGGTGGAAGGTTAATTCTCTTCTCCCCTTGTATAAATCTCATCCTGACATTTATTTGAAAGGGTATCAGACCCCATGTTTCTGGGGTCTTAAAGGAAAATTGTAGCTCTCATTTTCCTTTTTTTTAAGAGAGGGATCTTGATTTTCAAACATAGAAGATAGCCAGTGATTTCACAAGAAGTTCAGAATGTCTGGATTTATACACCTGTTTGAGGAATACATTTCATTTCACTATTGTTTTTTGCAAACTAATTGTTACCATAACAAATGTAGCAGTCTGCGTATACCTAAGCAAAAGATATTACATTAAATAAAGGATATGTATTTGAGTGACAGAAAAAGTGTGGGATGTACCATGATGTCCTAGATACAGGATGCAAACCTGGCCCTGCAAGCAAGACCTACATAATTTTACAGATTAGTTTGCTACTGTAGCAGACAAACAGCTTTCTGATCCCCATCTTTAAAGTGTATGACTTCCAAATATTGCTTAAAGTCGCAATGTTTCTGTGTATTTAAAACTTTTCTTAATTCTCCTTAAAAATATCTTTCATGCAATCAAGTGGTGATGTGAAAGTCTCAGCTTCAGTTTAAAAGAGTGTCTTGGATTATGTAACCTAAAAATGTGTATTCTGTTTCATCTGTTGAAAGCTGGGTTTTGGGAGATGTTTTATCCTTCTCTTGTAACTCCAGGGAGGAGGGGGGCAGATGCCTTCTGGTAATGGCCCAGCCATTCAAAGGTGGGGCAGTGTTTCTTATATCTTTCATCACCCCTCCATCCCCCAGGGGCACATCTTCTGATAATGGGCCATTAGGGCCCACCAGTGACATGACACATTCCATCATCCCATTATGAGATGCTCCACCCAATGGGGGAGGAGTCAGCTGTTCCCAGTTAGATAAAAACTGGCACTGAAGGACATAAGGGATCCGGTTTTTCCACTGGATTCCCAGAGGAAGACCAGACCCATCTCGTCACCACTGGACTTTCTACAGGATCATCTCTACTCCACAGAACCACATGTGTTACTCCAGGAGGACTTATTTGGACTGCTTCCAACACCCTGACCAACACTTGCCAGGTTGTATCACTGACTCTGTCAGGGTTTTTTCCAGGATCTTTGTTTGCTTCCTTGCTTGGTTTTTTTGTTGTTGTTGTTGTTGTTTTTTTGTTTTGTTTTGTTTTGGCTTTGTTTTTGTTTTAATACTACTACATTTGTATTTTCATTTTGTTTTTTAATATTCCTAGTAAAGAACTGTTACTCCTATTCCCATACCTCTGCCTGAAAGCCCCTAATTGCAAAATTATAATAAATTGGAGGGAAGGGGGTTTTCCATCCCCTATTCCAAGGGAGGCTCAAGTTTTCCTTAGCAGACAACTGTCTTTAAAAATCAAGACAAAGAGTTAGCTAAATTTCCAGCTTTTTTATTGTTGGAGAGAAAATTTACTAATGTAGCTCCTGTCAAAATTTTAAATTCATGTCTCTTTACACTACACATACAGTCTATACAGACTGTTGATTTATGTAGATTACACAGATCCAGGAAGGTCAGACCAGGTTCATAATTTTTATGCTATTAGTGAACAAATTGAGAATAAGACCACAGCATGCCAGGATCTGAGAATCAGCCCTGAGAGACCAAGAAGCAGAGCCAATGCAGTGGAAAGCTCTTTCTTTTTAGCTCTGACTCCTTCAGTCACCAGCTCACAGCTACATCAGCTTTCTGACAGAGGGCCTTTGTGAACTGCCTTCAATAAGTTTTAGGGGAAAAAAGAAAAAAAAAAAATTGTTTGCTAATATTGGAAAACTAACACAAGATAAAATCTTAGACAGGAACTTCTGGATTCATTCTTTGTGAGTAATAATTTACATTATCAGTGTGGTTGCTTTCATTTTGGAGTCAGTGGACAGGGAAGATGTTGCTATTTCATATTGCCTTCTGGAAACACCTCCTTTCTCCAGGTCAATAGTAAGGTCAGAGTGCAAACATAAGAAAGTTGAGTGCATGATCTGATGTCAAGGAGCAACTGATGCTTGTGAATAAATACTCACTAAGAGGGATGAACCCTTCTATTCTTCCTGCTTGTGATAATCTCCTTTGAAACTGCTGGCTGCAAATTTATTTGTCTTAAAATCAGTCTCTCCTCTTTCAAACTACACAAACCAGGGGAAAAGAGTTATTTTAAAAGTCAGGATGAAGCCCACAGTAGATTATTAACCATGTTACTGTTACCACCAAATGACCTGACATTACAACTATACTTCAAAAAATGAGATGATGTGAAAAATACAGGGCAATCCACAAATATGTTAAAAAGATAAAACATTACAGGCTCTGCATGGATGTTTGGAAGCGTGTTTGGAATTTAACATTGCATTAATGCCCCCTGCTGATAAGCCTTCAAAATCTACTTTGAATCAAGCTCAGAATTTAATAGCCTTCTGCATCAGTACATCCCTTAAATTAAAACAAAACAAAACAAAATCTAGCATATATCTCATCATAACTGGTTTCTTCTTAAACAGATCACATTTCTTTTAAATCTGCTACATAAGAAGGTCTGTGCTGTCACAAAAACAGAAACAACAGTTCCTTAGAATTGTCCTACATTAATTCCTTCTGCTCTTGGTTTAGTTAATGGTCCAGTTATGTAGCATAACTGGATAGACTCTAAATGCTAATGGAGAAAAACAGCCCTTTTTGTGATGATTTCATAAAGAAGGCAAATTATTATAATGAAATATAACTTTCCAAAATAGAGAAATTGCAAGAGGGTGAGCAGATATTCAAGGTTATACTAGTGGAAGCTGAGTCACAAAATCATTGAGTTTGGAAAAGCCCCCTAAGACTACCAAGTGCAACCATTAACCCAGCACTGCCAAGTCCACCACTAGCCCATATCCCTAACCTGTGTTCCTAAATGATAAGCATTTTCATAACTTTTATAATCTATTTTCTATATAAAAAAGAGATATATTTAGTACTGATTTTTACAAACCCTCTTGCTGTTAGCAACACAGGTATTACTTGATTCCCCAAGAGAGAAGGGGATTAATTTCCTCCCTCTTCAAGCCGTGGGAGAAATGCCTTTTCTCTGCTGTCAGTGATTAAAAAGATACTACTGTGCTTTTTCCAGTTTCCATCACCTATGTTGCTGCATCTTTCCTTTGTCCATTCATATCCCTGCCTCTCTGAGGTACACCAAATCTTGTGCAAGGGCCCACAGAATTGGGTGATCACCTGAAGCTTGTAGGGACATCTACCCCTGTGTGTTTTTCCCTCTGAAGAGAGTGAGAAGACCTGAGTTGTCCCTCTCCAGCATCAAAAGCTGAGCTTTTCTCTGACAAAGCTGATGTAAACAGGCTCTCCCAAGGCAGCCCAGCTATTTGTGAGTGCAGTGAATACAGTGAGAGCAGGCTCAGGTGTTACAAGATAGGTAAGGTGTGGGTAGGTGTTCCTCCTTCCTTCAGGCTGACAGTTTTAGCCTGTGATCAATCCGTGGATTATACTTACCTGTCAAAGAAAGTAGGCTTAAATTGATTACATAAGAATCACTGGTGAAAAGTAAGTCTTTACATGAAAAGGTTGAAAAATATTGTTTTAAACTGAGAAAACTACAGCAGTATATAAATTGCACTAAGTTATATCTGAGTTATATAGATGGAGGTAATCAAGGTGCTTCATACTATTGCTTATTTTATTTTCTACTTATGAAAAGGTTGTACTGGTTAGAGTGTTTTTATGCCTTGATGTCTGTTGCTGTTAGGAGACCTGTACTGCTTTAATTGCACAATTAGAGCTGGAGAAATTTGGATTCTTTATGTGGGTGAGCTTTGGGTAACATTAAGCTATTGCAGTGTAGCACCTGGCCATTCTTCAAGGATCATTATATAAAAAGATGCTGAAATGGTTTTTAATCAGATGTTGACATTTTTAGAGGTCATGCCTACTCTCACAAAACATCTTCTGCTGAAATAAGTTCCTTAAGAAGATAGGAATTACTTCTTTGTTGTTGTTGGTTTTGGTTTTGTTTTGGTTTGGTTTGGTTTTTTGTCTGAGCATGTCTTCTTCAGCCTTACAAACTATGCCTAATCGATATTTAATTACTAAAATGCTGAAATAAGACAATAAAGTCATTAAATGGACTTCTAAAACATTATGCAGAGACTGCTTTGGTTTCTACACACAGCTACAGCTTCAAAAGCCTGTGTGCCTTAATAAGCCTCTCTGCCTCCACTGCCTAGCTTGTCTCTGCACACTGAATGGACTTCAGAACTCCTGTAACAAAGCCATGTCTTGTGTTGGGCTGCTGCAAACACGGTTGCTGTGTGCCACAGTTGCATAAAAAAACAGATTTCAGAATCAGTTATATACAGTTAGGGAGAGAAAACACCTTGAGGAGTGGCAGCATAGAAAGACCATTGGATTTCATATTTAATCTGGCAGGGTAAAATACATGGTTATTCAGCATAATGAAATCATTTACTTGTACTTGTTTTACCATTACATGGAATTCCAACAGAGGTTCACTTTTTCTCTCTTTCATTATGCAACATAATGAACAATCCTGTGTTTATTTTTTGTCCTTGTTATTTTGCACTATTTTCATAAAAAGCAGGTGTTTTGCTGCATTCAGTTTGTTGGCAATAGTAAAAGATTGTGCAGTCAGCCTGATCCTTATAATCCATTACAAACATTAATTTGATGCAATTGCAGACTTCAGGAGGCTTTGCTGGCCAATACATTTATCTTTCCACAGAGCTGGGTCTGCTGCACAATTGTGAAGGTGAAACCTTTAAAGGTGAATCACTTGTGATAAAATAGCACACAACTGATGCTTCACAAACTGCTGTAGACTGAGGCATTTTTTGATACCTGAAGTATCCTGCTAATTCTCATTAACAGCTAATGGTAGTCAAGCACCTGCCACCCTCACACCTCAGTGTGAAATTTCAGCTGCTGGCACATCTGGATCAGATGGGCTTCTAATTAATGGTAGTATTAATGCATTACAACAAGTCTTAATCTTCTTTGTTCTTTGTAAATATAAGATTGTCTGAAGGTCTGTTAACATTTCCTTACCACTCCATAGTGTGAAAATGTAGATCCTTCTTAAAACAATGTAGTAGGTCTTTCAGCATAGATTATTTCAGGAGCCCTGAAAAGAATTCCCAGAGAGAATACAGTAAAAAGGCTTTGGCAAAATAACTGTTTCAAGTCAAAGTATCCAAATCCAGTATTTTCTAGGAGTCAGCAATTCCTCTGCCAGAAGAAAACAAAATATAACTAAGATGTTTTCTTTCTTTATGTCAGTTACAAGCTATGAGCTAAAGATTGATGTACTAAGCAGAGATCAGCTGGCCACAAATAAATACAGCCAACACTTATAAAAAAGTATTGATTACTGAAACAACATGAGTTTGTGAGGGCTCATCCTAATAAGGATATGTATTGGATTATGTAACCTAAAAATGTGTATTCTGTTTCATCTGTTGAAAGCTGGGTTTTGGGAGATGTTTTATCCTTCTCTTGTAACTCCAGGGAGGAGGGGGGCAGATGCCTTCTGGTAATGGCCCAGCCATTCAAACCAGGTGGGGCAGTGTTTCTTATCTCTTTCATCACCCCTCCATCCCCCAGGGGCACATCTTCTGATAATGGGCCATTAGGGCCCACCAATGACATGACACATTCCATCATCCCATTGTGAGATGCTCCACCCAATGGGGGAGGAACGAACTGTTCCTAGCTAGATAAAAACTGGGACTGAAGGACATAAGGGATCCTGTTTTGCCACTGGATTCCCAGAGGAAGACTGGACCCATCTCGTCACCACTGGACTTTCTACAGGATCATCTCTACTCCATAGAATCACATGTGTTACTCCAGGAGGACTTATTTGGACTGCTTCCAACACCCTGACCCACAGGGTGCCAGGTCGCATCCCTGACTCTGTCAGGGTTTTTTCCAGGATCTTTGTTTGCTTCCTTGGTTGTTTTTTTGTACTACTACATTTGTATTTTCCTTGTTTTTAATATTCCTAGTAAAGAACCGTTATTCCTATTCCCATATCTCTGCCTGTAAGCCCCTAATTGCAAAATTATAATAATTTGGAGGGAAGGGGGGTTGCATTCTCCATTCCAAGGGAGGCTCAAGTTTTCCTTGGCAGATGACCGTCTTTCAAAACGAAGACAGAATTCTTAATGAAAACAGATGTGGTAATTCTTGAATAGAAGCTTGATCTGCTTTTAAAAGGCAAAAGTGGGTCATTGAATTTAATAATAATTATGATTTATCGCTATTTGCTATGCTTCTAACATCCCTCTGTTGCAGCTGCGAGACTGGAGTTCCCATGTCTGAGGAGAAATGGACTGTCTCTCTTCACAGAGAGCCACCTGGAACCATCCCTGGGCGAAATAATCTGAGATGCATAGTTTAATATTTCTGATATTATCCAGTAGAAAGCAAAGACACACTTTCACAATTCCTTTCAGCAGTAACTTAGGAGTTACTGCAGGACACACATATGCCATGGGTGTTGGATGCTCAAGTGTGTCTATTCCAAGAGTCATGCTCTCATCACCTCTCTCAAAAAAGTACACCAAATTGTTTCAGGTTTTTCATAACAGTGGGTCACTAGAGTTCAGGCAGAAGGGGAGGTAGATTAAAATGGGTGGAATTGTGAGCCACAGCATGTGTCAAGGGTTGAAAATGCCTGTGCAGGTTTGTGGTGCTCATGAAACTGGCAGTTTCAGTTAAAGAAGGAAAACCACTGAAATTTGCTGGAAACAAACTGAGCAAGGGCATCTATAGGTATCTCAGTGACAAACCACTGTGGAGCACCACATGCAAAATACTGGGCTGACTTCTTTCAGGAGTAATAAAAAAGTCATATTTTATGTTGCCGTTTGTGTGCAAGAACAAGTTTTCAGTCATGCACATTAAAGGTGCTGTAAGATATGAGCAGTCTGTGGGAAGACTGATAAGCTGGAAGAATTTACCTATTTATGTATAAATAGCAGCAATATTAGAAAGGTTTGAAGTTTACTCATAGTGACTTGCAGCATCACTTATATGAGTGACAAAACCCATAGCACAAGGAGATTTTTGCAGTGGCTATGTGCCTGTCTTACAGGACAGACAGATTGTATGGCTAAAGGGTACGCAGGAAATTTTCCCAGTATCATCCCTTTTTCCACAAGTTCCCTGTTAAGAATTCTGAGGTGTCTTCAGTCTGGGCTGATCAAAAAATTCTCTCTCCCACAGTGTTTTCTCTCTTCTAATACTGATCTTTGTCTTTTGCAAGTTTTATGCCCCTTTCCCAAGTGGAGTTGCCCTTCTGATGTTGCTTGCAGAACAGGGGCCTCTTTTCTGTGAGTAACAGTATTAAAAAAAAATAAAAATCTCCCAATTGTTGAGGATATGGGGAAGTGCTTTGCAGTAGATTATGAGAGTGCATACAGTGTGGGATGTCAGTCCCACTACTTAGAAGTGCAATAATTTTATTTGGATATTATTGCTCTATGAATTTTGCTGTCAAGACTCTATGCTATTATGATGAAGAGGAGGATTTCTGGATGTACATCAGTACCCTAGAGTTAGTGTAATTAACTGTACTGCTTACTGTGAAGATTCTCTTTCTTTATACTAACTACAGAATCTTTCATTAATACCTGATTACACCAAACAATAACCCATTGCCCAAAGAAGATTGCAGTACTTGCTTCCTATGTCTTGAACATAAGAAAGTGATTTTTTTTTTGTATGCAGAGAATGCCCACAGGTTAAAGAGGAGCAAGAGTGTGCAGTGACAGAAAGGTCTGTAAGGGCAGAATCAGTGTGGACTCTTAGAGCAGGGCAGAATTTAATGGTGTGTCAAGGGATGTTAATGTTACATAATTAATCCATTTAAATTACTGAGGGAAAAACACACCCCAGTTGCTTAAGTCCAGCTTCTCAAGATTGATTTAAATTCAGCAGGAAATTTTAAATGAGGCTGAATCAGATACACAATTTGTTTTCTTAACACTATCATGAATGGGCTTTTACACAATCGGGACTGAAACATATATATCATTGAGCCTTTTCATGTGTAGAGTATTGACTAATCCAAAAAAAATTGGTCAGAAGAAAGATAAATCTTGGCTCAGCCACAGACTCTGCTGTGACCTGAGGGCAGTCATTTTATCTCCTCAGCTTTTGTCCCCTTTCTGTAAAATGGTGATAAGAGCATTTTCTTGCCTCATAATGGAACAGTGATGATAAATATTAAGGATTATGACACAATTAAACACTGTGCTAATGGAAGCTGTTAAGCACTTTAGAATTATTAACAGCTTTCTGTTCACTGGCTGTCCTTCTGAAGTTATTGAGCATTTTTAATTTTTCCACAAGTAAACTCAAGGAAATTAGTTTAAAACCCTGTAAAATGTTAGCATTAAACTGTGTTTGTGAATTATGTTTTGGGATGCTTTGTATCTTCAGGTTAAATTGGCCTATGTGGTCTTCTTCCCTGTTTCCTTCAATGATTGTAAACCTGAAAATGGAGAAAAGGGAGAAAAGGTTACAAAATTCAGGGCCATTGATTGGGACCCCAGAGTGCACATATTACAGGATGTCTACAAGGTGTCACTGCAGCTGTTCTTTATCCCAGCATTCAGGGAAGTTTACTGCCTTGCAGGGCACCCTGTTGACTCTGACATCCCTGCTTCTGGCCAGTTTGACCCCTTCTTGCACTTGGACCTGCTTGCTATCTGCACCAGATCATTCCTCAGTCACCAATTAACACTGGCGAGCAGCTACAAGTAGAATTTTCCCTGCACAAACAGCCAGTTATCTCAGTCATTTTAAACATATATGAAACAGTTACCATGTAGAAAGGAAAAAGGCAAGGGAGAATGATAAGTTTCTGGTTGCATTTTGCTGAGAAGCTGCTTGTAGAAGTGATTACTCAAGATGAGGCATAGGAAGTTGCAACACAGAAGTGGTCAGGTCTTTGCTGACTGTACGAGCACCAAAAATCTTGCTCCTGTTTGTGGTAGTAGCTGACTGTACTTTTTGTATCTCAGGTCATCCCCTGGAATATGGTAGAGTCTGTTTAGCTAGAGGTCAAATTTCTACTGTCTGCTGTTGCTGTTTTCCTGAGATGGTGGATGTCACCTACAGGATACAATGTGTCCACAATTCAAATCTCTTTTAATAGATTATATATTGTTTTTTGGTGGGGTTTTTTTTTTGTTTGTTTTGTTTTGTTTGTTTGTTTGTTTCCTTTCTCAGAAGGACAAAACACAGAAACATGGCGAAAGTGAACAGGACTGTGTTCATTATTTGGATGCCTCAAGACCATCTTTGAAGGTGTCCCTGCCCATGGCAAGCAGATTGGAATGAGCTGAGCTTCCCACCCAAATCATTCTGTGATCTGTCATATTCTAGGCCAATATTAGTGTTGAGTCAGTCAATCAAGAGCTGTGTTATATATGCAGGAGGGGTTTTTGCACAGCCGTGAGTCAGCATTTGACTATGGAGAGGTCAAGTTTAGTTGTGGAACAGCTGTCTAGAGACTTCATTTGGGATAAGTAACATTTTCCTCCTGTATCAAAACACATTATTTTTTGAAAAATGTTCTTTTTTTCCATATGACACCCAAAGAAGATTTAAAGTTCAGTAACTTGTTTTTTTCTGTTTTAGAGTAAAAGGAGAAAAAGCAGCTGTCTGTTGTATCATTTATGATTTATCATTTACCTGTGTTTGCCAGGTGGGGCTGGCAACCTGAAGTTTTTCTGGGAGTATGTTTGAGGGATAGGAAGAGTGGGTCAGATTGCTTTTGACAGCCCGGGTCATATTATGTGCTGGAACTGAGTTTAAAGACCTCTATAGCCGAGAACCCTGTAATCTCCAATGTGTTTATCTGGACATGTCAGGTAGAGTAGTGATAGTGATTGGCTTTCTCTAGTGTTAATTACACAACAAAGCTTAGTTGCCCATGTTGATCAGAAAATCTATAGCTACTCAAGGAGTTAAATTCAGATGTAAATTAACTCCTGTGTTCTTAGCTGTGGGACTGTGTTTGTACTCATCGAGGTTGCTGTAAAGATCTCTAGGGAATACACAGATAGCAGGATCTTGCTTTATGTTTGTTAAAAAGAAAATTTATTCTGGGTATGGAGTCTTGAAAATAATACATCTACAAAATGAGATGGTTAATTTTAAAGGTGAAAAATGGGGGATGTAATGTCACAAATATGGCTTCACTGTGACATTCTTTTAAGTCTTACAAGTGACACAGAGAGGTTGTGAAGACTCCGTCCTTGGAGACATTCATAAACCATCTGGGCATGGTCCTGGGCAACCAGCTCAAGGTTGCTTGAGCAGAGGAGGGTGGACCAACTGACCCCCAAAGATCTCTCCCCACCTCAGCCTCTTAGGGGTTCTTTAGTCTTCTACTTTCAACAATGATTAATCTGACTTCATTAATTTTTTCCTAATTTTTGTCCAATTCTTACTCAAAAATACAATGGCTGGCTGTGGGTGCAGGGATGTGCCAGAGGAGTGCATGAATATCTTCAAGTATATCTTGGAGATGGAATTTCCAAAATTAATTTTCAGAGATCTTGAAGTAATCTTGCAGCAGTACAATTTTGATGCAGAGATCTTGGAGGTAAAATACGAAAACTGAGAGTTGGTTGTTCCACTTTTTTCTGTGGTGTGGCATGATAACTTGTATAGTTATAATGACAAAAATAGTTATATAACGACAGTAGTGGCACTAGTCTTCATAAAGATTTTGAATCAGATCCTATAGTCGCAATTCAGAATCACAGGATTTGAGTCAGAAGGAACTTTTAGAGGCCAGCTAGTCCACCCCTGTGTAATGACCAGGAACACCCTCCACTATACCACATTGCTCAAAACACAGTCCAACCTGACCTTGAACACTTCCCGAGATGGGGTATTCATCACCTCTCTGGGCAATCTGTGCCATTTTTTTACTGTCTTCATTGTAAAATACATCATCTTTATACCTAACATGAATTGACCCTTTATTAGTTTCAGCACCATTACCCCTAAATGAGAAACCAGTTATAAATCAATATTACTATTTTTGTCTTGGGTGAGGACTGTAATGTGACATTTTCTTTGCAGTGTGCAGAGGGAGAACGAGAATTAGTAAAACTGCTTATTTTCATGACTTGAGGTTAGGAACACACTTGGTAAGGCTGTTGTGACATGTTGCTAAAGCAATGTGGGAGTCTGATGCTGTGGTTATATACAAAATTTGTGGATTGCTAAGTTTCCAACCAACCCATTTAGGAGCCACAAATTATGAAAAGAGAGACCAGAAAGGCTCCTTGCAATTCATATCTGTGATATAAATGCAGCTTCAGACTCAAGCCAGTTCTATCGAAAGTGGCTGTAGTGAAGTGAGTAAGTCAGGCAGTGCACAGAAGGTTGCTCAGAGATTTCTGAGTAGATTTCTAAACCTTTACTCAAAAGAAGCAGCTCCAGGGAAAGGTAAGTGGCAGGAGAGGTGTTCCTCTGGATGCATCTTCATCTGGGACACAGAGGGCTCATCTAAATAAGCGTAACATGCACATTCTCCAGCACGGGCTTGTGCTGCATCAGGGAAGTGTTTTGGGTTTAGCTTCCTCTAGGCTTTGTAATAATCCTTTCCCACTCCCTGCCACTGAGCACAGGCTTTAGATGTCACTGCTGCTGTCTCCTCTCACGCTGCCCCTTGCCCTGACACAGCCATCGATCCCTGTTGCGCTGACACTCACACGCTCTTTGATAATGTCGAGCTGTCAAAGCTGTTGTTTCCCTGCGTGCTGCGGCCTGGACCCGCTCCTATCTGAGGCGTTCATTAGTGTCATTTGCCAAAAGGTTTATGCAACAGATGTTGCAAAGCAAAGGCACAGACACACACACACACACTGTCACACACTATTGTGACATGGGTTGTCAGAGTGATGGTGAAGGGAGGATGGTCCACAGGACTAGAGTAGCTCGCAGGCACAGCTGCATCTGTTCAAAAAGCAACTAATGCCTCTCTGTGACTATGCTTTATTTTCAGCTCGTGATCATGGCTGGGACTGTTCTGCTCACCTACTACTTTGAGTACACTGACACTTTTCAGGTGCATATCCAAGGTTTCTTCTGTCAGGATGGCAATTTGATGAAGCCGTACCCTGGGACAGAGGATGAGAGCTTCATTTCTCCACTTGTGCTGTACTGTGTGCTGGCTTCAACTCCGACAGCGATTGTGAGTATGAGGAATTACTTGAAATTCCTGTGACCACTTAGTAAATAATAACAATAGTCTTGTGATATCTTTGTATCCTTGCCTCTCTGTTCAGCTATACTTGATTTACCCTTAGCTGGATCTGTTTTGCCTCAGCCTAATATGATCTTCATCAGTTATCTCCAGAAGGAATTATTCTGAGGTAATCGCAATGCAAGACTGAGGGTTAGAGCTTGTTAAGCCTTTTACAAAGCTTGCTTACTTCACTGATTAGTTGTGAATTTCCTGGGCTCCAGAGAGGCTGTAATGCAAAGGTTATGTATTACGGGAAATAAGAAAACAGGATAAAGCTGAAGTAAAGTCCAGGTTGGATGTGCAGTATATCCAGGATTATTTCCTGCTATATTAAAAAGATTGTTGATAGCCCTAAAAGGCTAAATATGAATGCTGTTTCCTTTTTCTTTTTAATATCTTTCTTTTTGACAGTCACTCACCTTTTTTTTACTTCACTACTTTTACTGTTTTACTTCAGCCAGTAAGCTGCAAAGTAGCTGTTCTACGCAGATGAAAATATTCAATTAGCTGAGTACATATAATGCCAAACAATTTATTGCAGTCACTGGTTAGCAAAACTTCAGCCCTTTTCCATTTGCTACACAGAAACTTGCATATTGTATTATTAATGCATAATTCAATAATTTGTGTCCTATTAATTAATATTGGGCTAATCTTCAACTAGGGCATATGTCAGAGGTATATTACTCTGTCCTCCTGACTGGTCCTCTTCACAGTATCTTTATAGGAGTAACTTCACTTTATTTCTCATTCCCACCTTTTTGTGAGGGGCCTTCTCTATGCACAGTATTTTCACACTTTGCTTGATTCTGTAACTGACTCTGCAGATCGAATTCTGACAATGGTCATCAATAAAAAGCTTATAAATGAGAGAGAAAGTGAGCTCAGATTCTCCCTAAACTTTGTATTGCACTTCCCTGCCGGTTAGTCCGCTCAGAGTATGTCATTGTGTAACCAAATGGGTGCTGCCTCTCGCTCAGTCTGTCTACAGCCCAGGAAGAGATATTTGATCCAATTGAATGTCCCAAGGATTTCAGTGCTAGGAGCAAATGCAGCCATTTCTGTTTAGACCATGATGATTTGTACTCTTCAAAAAAAACTACAAAAACCTCCACACAAACAAAAGAACCCACACAACTGTCATCATGGGATTGTGTGAGCATTGGGAGCATTGTGTGCATTGCTCATGTGTCACATGTCAATTAAGTTGTAGCTTCATTCCCTACACTTTGCTGTCAGGAAGAATCACCAACATTGTGCAGGTCCATCATGAAAATACGACTTAAGTCAAAGGTGATGCCAGTCCCTCCTTATAATTAGTTGTTTATTTTCTGCACAATACTTAACTGCTTCACTTCCTAGTGGCAAAATGGTTGATTTGGCAAATGGTTGGTCTGATGCGGCAGCAATCTGATCTCTCTGTGTTGCCTTCACATTACCATTGTCCTGACACCTTGTGACATGAAAGGAGTGATTATTGGTGGAACCCAGGAGCAACATGGTACTAGCTCATAATACTTTCCAAGAGGTCATCTGGAACTATGGAAGGTATCCTAGGGATCTGTACAAGCTCCCTCATCTGAGACACAAGCAGCATTAATTGCAGGTCTGTGCACATAGGTCTAGGGAGGACTCAAAGCCATGATTTCAGCACAGCTGTGAGATGTTACAGTGCTTGCAAGCCAAAAAGAAACATCTTTGTCAACTTAATGGAATATCTTTGTGTGTCTGTCATTTGGCTACAACAGTGGGCATGGGGAAAATGAATGAGTGTGTTTTATTTCTGAGAGCACTTTTCAGAAGTGCTGCTCTGAGTTGGTACCACTGTATATGCATTTCCCTGCATTTTAGTGGCAAAATAAATGTGACTGGCCTGGCTTTATGCAGTTTTATTTGTTGTTTTTGAAACATTTTCCTAAAAATATTCTAGGATGACTCCACCATATTCATCCGTGTCCCTGAAGACTAGCTTTCCCTATTAAGAGGCTACTGCAAAGCAGCCAATTCCCCAGCTGGTACTGAACGATCCTTCCAGAATTCAGCACAGCTGCCTGCTCTGCTTCATCTGATGTGATTTATCTGTTCACTGGAGAGAAACAGAGAGGCTTAGGAACAGAGCCAGCTCACTGAAACAAATACTGAACAGTAAGGTTCAAGGGCACTGGTCTCAATGTTCTTCTTTTCTTCTGTTTCCAGTTTGGAAGTAGCAGCCTACATGTAATCTGTTAACTATCTAGTGCTATTAATTGTGCAAAGGAGTACTTTTTAACAGATAATGTTGGAATCGGTCAAACCAAACAGGTCTAATTATGAATTAGAAGTTGAAATACACTGTTCTGAAGCAGGAGGAAATTGTTCCAACTTCTCTCTACAACCTGCACTTACCTCTCAAACTTCAAACATCATTCTTCTAGATGGTTCTCCTTTTCTGTCTTGATTCATTGGTTTTTGCTTAGCACAGCCATGTTACTGTAGCGATTTGTTTCTGTAAGGGAAGTCAGGGAACCTCTGTCTGTCTTGCCTAATTCCCCTGTGGCTGCTCAGCAGAAGAAGCCAGGGAAACCAAGAAGGTCTGAGGCAGCTCAGAGGTCTGTCACAGCAGCCCCTTCCCACCTTCTTCAGGCAGAATCACCAGGCTCTGCTGGTGATGGTGCTGCCAGGAGCCGCAGCCTGCTGTCCACCACGCTTCACTCGTGCTGGCACAGCAGGCTGTGTCCTCTGCCAGTTGGTGACTTTCCTTTCTCTTCTGGAGTCTTGCCATGGCTCAGGTCGTGAGGCGGCGAATGAGGAGCTGGGATACAAAGGAGTGAGGCAAAGGTGTGCCCTGTGTAGATGTTTATATTCTGCTATTTGCGCACCATTCTGGAAGAATAAAAATACACTTTCTTGGTTTGGTACAACATTTTCAGGCACTTCTGTTGACAGTGTCTCTGGGACCTTATGGTGGTGCCCACCACATGCCAGTTTATGAGGAATAATGCAGGGCTGTGGAAAATTATGCAGAACTGTGTTCTCTTCATTAGAAGTTCAGTATAATTCTTTTAGACATTTTTACCACAGTGTAGTAGGTTTTTGAGCACAACACTAAGACAGTTTTGGGGTTTGAGCAGACTAGAATATAAATTGTGGATTTCAACTCCTTTGACTTGAAATAAAATAAAATTTAAAAAAAAAAAAATTAAAAAAAAAAAAAAAAACCACAAAAAAAAAATCAAAACCATTTTCTTGTTCTGGAAAAGTACTTACAACTGTTTAATGAAACAACAATGACCACCCACTCCAAAATAGAATGGGGTAAGTAATTGAATGCAGATTGAACCTATTGAGTTTGTATCCTTGGAAAATTAAACGTGAGCTGGCATTGCAACATTCGGCTGAAGACACCATTTCATTGCCTTGTAGAGTTTTGCAAAATACAGTATTGATTCCTGGGGGCTAAGAATACCTGTCCAAGGTATGATGGCAAAGACAAGAATGTCTGAGGGAGCTCTCAGCTGTACCTCATCCTCAGGAATATCAAAAATAGTGATCATATCAGGGAAAACCTCTGCCCACCTAGGCAGGCTTGGGTCAGGGCCCTGCCTGGGGAGGGTGTTGAGGCAGACCTCAGCCACCCTTTGTCTTCAATGGTGCCTTTTCCCAATATAAGTGTTGCTAGGCATTTGCCACCTGTCTTGGTTTGAAAGACAGGTGTCTGCTAGGAGGGGCAGGGCCTCCCTTGGAATGGAAGAAATCAAATCCCCTCCCTCCTAATTATTACATTTTAGAAAATTAAAGAGGTTTTCAGGCAGAGGTATGGGGATAGGAATAGCAGTTCTTTATTAGTATGTATAACAAGGCAAACAACCAACAACAACTACAGCATTAATAATAAACAAAACCAGGAACCTCAAGGGGCTTTGTTTCACAAAGCCCAGGGCAGACTGATTTCGGTCCTGCAGGAGCCCCTGCAGGACTCTGAGAGCAGCAAGCTGGAATGGTGGAAAATTCTGGGCTGGTGGATAAGATATACCAGAAGCTCTGCTTGTGGTAACTGGAATGGCAGGGATGTCCTGGCAGAGCAGGGGGATGCGGGGTCTCAGAGTAGCAAAAAACCTCAAAGCAGTGCTGAAGAAGCAGCAGCAGCAGGACAGGGCTGCCCAGCTCCACCAGGGCAGGAGGAGGTGAGCTCAGAATTCCTGGTCACACAGCAGATGACGGTGGATTTCTCAGGACTGGATTTGGTGGTGACAGTGAACTCCTCCCATAGCAAGCAACCATCTGGCTGTCCTCTCTCCAATGATGGGAGCAAAAGAGCATAACTTCCATCCAGCCCCATCCTTCACCTGCCCCAAAAACTTGTGTGATCTTCCCCCTCCTGACTTTTGGCTACCTCTTTGTTTTGGTCAAGCACCCATAAGTAGTTAGTCTCCTAACAATTTATGGGGGAAAATTCTATAAGTAAACAAGAAACAAATCCAACACCACCATGGTGTGTCTCAGCTTCACAGTGTCAATACTGGGTCCTGAGGGTAGCAGATAGGATGGCAGATCAGTATTCCTCAGGGGCTAACGCTAAGTGTGAGGGAGATCTAAGGAATCAAGGAACTTGCAGCAGTAAGTTAAAGTCAATATAAGCCATGTTCTTAGTGGGGACTATGGAGAAGAGGGAAACAGACTGTTCAGATCATGAGAGACAACTTTGCAATGGACACCAGCTTCAAAAATTGAAATAGATTAAAAATTAGGCAAACTTTAACCATGATGGTAGGCAAACACTGAAGCAGAGGCTGTGGGATATCCATCCTTGAAGATACGAGCTCCCATGTAGGGCTTGAAGAACATCCCTCTTCTCATTGCAGCTGTTCTGATACAAACCTCAGAGACACCACAGTGCAAAAGGGCAGAACTGCTTCTGGCCCAGCTCAAGCCAGTGCTGATGAAACATCCTCTGGAACATTTTGCAAAGGTCACCTTTTGGTGAAGAGTCCTCCTCTCAGGGAGAGTGTGTGGAGTCATGCTGAAACTGGCTGATTAACTGCTGCTATTCTCTGTTTTTGAGCGCTCTGCATGCAGCTTGTCTCACAGCCAGTGCCTTCCTCATATCTGCTTCTCCTTTTTGCTGCCAATCGAATGCTGGAGATTTGATTATTTTGGTTCTTTCTATTTGTGACATTAAAAATGCAGCCAAACGCATTCTTGCACAGGATTTGGGAAATGTCATACAACTTGCTGAAACCTGCCCAGGACTGAGAGCAGGGATGTCCCGAGATCTAAGTTCAATTTTGCTTGCTGCAGAGATTTCTGTGTGTTATAGCATGTCCCTGGATGGGGTTTCAGTGTAGTGGTGTTAAAAAGAACTGACTGTATCACAAGGGTGCTGTTACAGTAAACAAGTTGAAGGATTCAAAAGCTCGCAGAAATCATTATAACAGTAAGTTAATACCCAGGAAAGACAGATCATGTCTACACTTCACATAATTCTCCCTAATATAGGAACTCCATTGTCTTGCTGTATTTTTTCATGAAAAGCTGAAGAAGGAAGTAACTTACTCAGAGAGACAGACTTGAGGCAGTCCCAAACTCCGGGCACAGTGGTGCATCCAGCATCTCTTCCATGCACCTTGGCTAGTGCTCCTTCTTCTTTGTCCATGTGGAATTGCAGCTGAAATTAAAATGGTGGGAACTTCCACACAGCTCCAGTGTTCATTGGAAGTGTGAAAAAAATTACAATAATGGTGTTTTCACGTTTGTCATGAGTGAGTGAGTGAGTGAGTGAGTGAGTGAGTGAAGGGGAGGCAGGAGGGCTGTGAGTGTCACCAAAACTGCAGGAAAAACAAAAACCCTGCAACAACGTTTTTAGTGTTAGATAATCAAGGCATTAATTTATTTCTAGCCAGGATGTTGTTCTGGCCAGGATGTGCAACAAAAATAATTTAATCCTTGTGTAGCCTGAGTCTGCAGAAAAAAATCATCCATTGACACACATATTTTTACCAGATTTTTCACAAACTTATTACAGTCAAAACACATAGATAGTCATTGGTTCATTGGTTCCAAGTTATTTAGTTCTTCCTATTTGGTTTCCTATTGCTTACAGATATTCCTATTGCTTACCTCTGATGCTAATTAGGTCCTCATTCTTCTGTCTTGAGGGGAGGGTTGGAGGAGGGGTTGGAATTGATGGTCCCTTAATAGCCCTTGATGGCCGCTGGTGGCTGTTAGGTTTTGTGTATCTTCTGTGCTGCTCCCAGTCTGTTGAGATGTTAAGCTAATCAGGCCTTCACCTGATGGAAAAATTCCCTGGAAAGAAACTGATTCCCTTCCCCTGGGGCAAAAACAAACATATGTTGGACTTGATGATATCAAAGGTGTTTTCCAACCTAGTTCATTCTGTGAAAACTAACTAAAGTTATAAAATAAAAATTATTATTAGGATATTTTCTGTGAAAAAAGAGGTTCACTTTTTTGGTAAAAATAAAAAGTTTAATGAAAAGACAATTAAGAGACAGAGAAAAGCAAAATATTAATTACAGCCCGGTGACTTGGCATTCAGCCAAGAGCACACCTTATCCTTTCAGAACACCTGTTTAAAAGGATCAGTATGTTATATATTCAAAAGATCCTAATGCATTATTCAAACATTCCTTTGAATTCAGATGCCTTTCTAGTTTCAACCCCCCAAACCTGCCCCCATTTTACTAATTTAGCATTTTATTACTCCTTGGAGATAAATTTCTTGGTGGCACCTCTTGGTCATCTCATGTCTCATTCTCTGATAACAGAAAGATCAAGAAATTCTACATTTGGAGCCTTGGGGGGGGGGGTCTCTCCCCATTATCTTTATCCAGATAATTCAAGAATGTGGGAAATTTCCTGATTATCTTTTCTATTCTTCTGGGTTAGCTACAAAAAGCATCTTACTTCACATAGTTTCTATCTTAATAATTATATATACATTCATCACATTACCATTTCTAAGCCCTGTTATAGCAGAAAATAAAAGAAACTACATCAATACAGTAGAACCTTCCCACATTACACATAAAGCATTCATTTTAATATTTGTGAAAAGCCAACTTTATAATATTCATTTATAACATTTTCCAACATGAAGTGCAGCCTCTGCCAGCAGCAGTGGGACAGTGAGGAGACAGCCAGGGCAGATCCCACTGGAGAAGTGCGGTGAGCAGCTTGAGTTGCAGTGAAACTGTAGTGGGTTTTCAAAGTGAAGAAAACTGAGATGAGACTGGGGCAGCAGGATTGTAGCACAGGAGGAACCAGATTTTGGCACTCTACATGCACTGGAGTTTGGACAAACATGTCTAAGGAGAAATATTTTGGTTACTGGAGAAGTAAGCAAAAGTGTGGAAGGGGAGTGAAGAAGGAAGACAGTCCTCAGCTTTGCTACACCATTTGAACTGAGGTACAAGGCTGTTGTTTTATATTAGGGACAGCTGAATAATGACACTTGACTCTCAGGACTTCTCAGAAGGTGAGAGCCCAGTCTATTAGAAATCAAATCTTTTTATAGACTGTTCCAAGAGGGCAGGACATGATTGGTCCCTGAACCAACATCTCTCACCATTATTGACTAATTAGGAGCAACACCTCTTCATAAACATCTTGCAAGTTAACAAGTGGGAGAAACAGCAGGTGCTGGATTGTTTGGATTCCTTCCTCACAGCTTATCAGTGTATGCTTTGCCACAGACTCCTGCTGCCTGATACTTGAAAAATTTCTCTTTGACCAGGCATCCACAATTCCCCCTTTTTGTTTTAAGGCAGAAGGCAGCGTTTGTAGTCTCCTGCAGGGCCCTTCGCAGGAGGAAGAACAAACACGTCACAAGAGGTCTCTTTAATAATTTGCCAGTTACTAAACAAAGCCTGAATCAGACGCTGACTTAGAATGATCGGGGAAATTCTCTAGCATATGCTATTGAACTCTTCATAATCACATCCATGCACCAACATCAAGACTTGTTCATTCTTGCAATGGACAAAGGAGTCAGTTACTGCTTCTAATACAGTAAACAAAACAGCATTCCTCTGCTCAAAGAACTGGCAGTCTAACTTGTCAACATTCACTACTCTAGAAAGATAGAATGCTCATTCTCTGCTTGTAGAAGGACCGTCTGATTGATGATCGACATCCTGATCATCACTCAAAGGTTGCCTGTTGGCCCTGTTCTGCTTCTGGTGTCGCAAGTCAAGGTGAACACACCTTGCAGGTATCCACTGTACTCCTGTATCTGTGGAAACACATGCATACATACCCATGACTCTAAATGATGAGCTTACACTGGCCCTTCCCACTTATAGTGGTTGGATCCCGTACCCAGACTTTTGCTCGAGGCAGGTGTGTCTTGCCAGAAGACTGCAACAAAAGAGAGTAATTTGAAATGACAGGATTATTTGAGTTTTGGTGCACTATAAGGTGATTAATTGTATATAGAGCCTTGCCCAGTTGACCATGAGAGTTTTCTCCAGGCATTCCCCCTCTTTGTTTTTCTGGAATATGCTTTAAGGTTCCATGAGCGCATTCAACCAGTTGGAGAATGTAGAATACCAAATTCATGCAATATTCCACATAATCATGAAAACTGCTGTGTCTTTTGCAAGACATAAGGCGGGACTATTATCAGTTTTCACAGAAGAAGGTATACCTAAGATTGCAAATGCTTGCTTCCAGTGGGCAGTTGCGACCCTTTCTTCCGGTATGAGCAGATGCCCACGTAGCAGAGAAGGTGTCAATAATCACGTACTTAAGTCTGCCAAATTCGGCAAGTTGAGTGACATCCATTTGCCAAAGCTGCAAGGCTTTTAGGACTCTGGGATTTACCCTTCTGGTAAAGGTGCAGCAAGTCCGTGACAGTCCAGCACAAGCTCTCACAATGTCATGAGCTTCAGCTGCTGTTAACTGAAGCTGCTTCTGCAGAGTATGTGCCCTTTGATGAAAAAACCATGCAATGCTTCGGCCTGTGCAATGTTGTCAGGCTGAGGTGCTACCCATGCAGGGTTAGCTAACCTGTCAGCCCTGGCATTACCTTCTATTATGAAACCTGGTAAATTGTTGTGACTCCGAATATGCAGGCTGTAATATGGATGAATTCAGGCCTGAATTGCACACCACAAAGTTTTCAATAACTGAAATGAAGCCACATTATTGTCTTCTTTCAGAAGTGAACAATCCAAACGTTTGGTTATGTCTGCTACATAAGTAGAATCAGTGACCAAATTCAGGGGTACTTGAGGAGATCACTGGAATGACTTGACAACAGCCCTCAATTCAACCAGCTGGGCTGAGTCTGACTCATGGCCTTCTAGTACCTGCAACTTAGATTCATCCTTCCAAGTAACAGTGCCCTTCCCTGTTTTTCCTGAGCCATCAGTGAAGACAGCAGGTCCTTGCACCAACACATGACTATTTTTGGCTACAAAGACAAGTCAGTTGATTTTGCCAACTCAAATAACTTACAATAACTTAACTGATAAGCAATCTGCCCTGAAAAGGTTTGCAGCAAACTTTGTAAAGGAGCACTGTTAACAAATCTCTATTCAAAGAGTGTTCCTGCTGTAATGGAAGAATAGTTCCTGCAGGACAAGCTGGACCAATTGCAAACACTGTTGATGGCATTTGATTATCAAAACAGCAATTAAGTCAAACAACGTGGGTACTATCTTTTTCGGTTGATGGGACAAAAAGACCCATTCCAAGATGTTCAAAGGATCAGACAACTGTTCACTCCATTGGCCAGTGATACCTGTAGGATGAAAATCTGTATTGGTAATGAAAACAGAGATATCAATGGAGGGATCTACTCAATAGTGTAAGTAAAGCTTGAGCTGCAACCACCTCAGGGCTGAAGAGAATACTAAAAAGAATGCATAAATAATAGAACTAGATTCCCAAAATTCTGTATTATTCCAATCACCACAAATTAAATCCATCTCCTTTGTATCCTTTGGTATCAACAAAGGCACATTAAAGGCACATGAGATATTACATGCAGAAGTATAATTACCCCCTTTTTGCAAATTTACGATAAATGACTCTTGCTTTAAAGTTCAAATAATTGAAACTCAGGAAAAAGTCCATCAGCTGAAGATGTTGATCCTTGACATGACTGGATGTCTTCTTGAATCCTGAAACAAGGAATAACTGAAGAAGATTAGGAGGAGCACAATACCATGATGTTGACATTGGGCTTTTGTTGTCAAATTGCCTGTGTAGTTTCCAGACATAACTATGTCTCGGCAGCCCGTCTTGTGACCACAAAGCTGTACAATGATTTTGTGGCCTTTGTTCTGGCCACAAGGGCTGTAGAATGATTTTCCTTTTAACTGGGCCTCATTCTTTGGAGGTGATTGATGTCTGATCAAGTTGAACAAGTGACTGCTTTAAACTTGCTGATGGTAAAACACAGGTATATCTTCTCCTTAAGTTAATAAATCTATTAGGCTTTGTTGTTTATTACTCAATTGAAATTTAGATTTGATAACTCTCTTTCTTAATTTCTAATATAAATATTGCATTATTCAGAATTATCTATTGTCTAAAGTTCTAATGTACATCTTGTATTATTCAAACATTCTTAGGGTACCAAATTCCCCTTTTTCTTTAAAAATGAGATAGGATAAAACATCAAGGCAAAATAAAACATGGAGCAAACAAAACTCATAGTAATCAGAAATTAGGCAGATAATAAACATGATCATTACACATGTGAAATAAAATTATTATCAATCCCTTAACACTATACCATCAGCCCAGAATCTGCAACAGCTGAAAACTGTAAATCAATGAGGAACTGGACAATCATCTCCGGATAATGATCTCCAAGCTCATTCTAGGAATAGATTCAGCTGCCATATTTAGAGGGTCAAATTACCAAGCCAAAATGACTTGTCTCTAGGTTTTTTGGACAGAAAACATCTGGGTCTGTTGGCAAATATCCCATCCAGGAAGAGCTAAGGCTTGGCCACTGCCCAAGTTTTATTTGGGAGAGAATTCCATAAACATATTTTTAAACAAGGTTCCTAAGAATCTTGGAAGAAAAGTCTAATTGAACCCTCTAATAACTGGTCCCCTCTGAAATTCTGTCAGGATAGGGATGCTTTGAACGCACCAAACTATTGGAGTGGTTCTGTAACCAGAACTGGAGCAGCATCATAATACCCTCAGGTCAGAGGAGGCCTTCTACAAAGCTCGGATAACATTTCTTGGTAATCTGAAAAACACTTAAATATCATTAGACAGCACTGGGTCAAATCACTGAGCCGGCGCAGAAACTAGCATAATCAACTAAGAAAGAGAGAAAGAATCCCAGAACAACATGTGTCTTGTAGATAATTACACACAAAGAGCTGGCAAAATATAAGAAGCTGGCTATAAATACACTAATAATATCTTATAAATGATATGTATCATAAAAGCAAAAAACTCACATCATGAAATCAATATATCAGTAGCAATCATCTTAGAGCATGGAGATAACAGTCTTCTAAACAGTCACATACTTATGACCTTAGAATGAAACTCAGAAAAACACTGAAATAGTGCACAACCAATGACAGCTACTATATAGAATCATCACTGAGTCTTCTGTGTTATTTGTAGAAGATAAAACAGCAGAGATTCTGCAGCTTCTTCTATTTACATATAGGTGGTTATCAGCCATTCATCACAGCTGCTTCAGTTGGCATCACCTTTTTCTAAAAATAATTATACTTTGAAATTTAGGCATGCATTTTTCAACAAAACTTAGACATCTAAATTAAACAGTACTTAAGCTCAATATAGATGAAATTTAAGAGAAAAAGAAAAAAAATAAACTCTATTACCTTAATAGAATTTCAAATCAACAAAATTAACATCTGGATACCAGAGCAAAATCATGTAACGGTACTCTGAGCTAAACATAGCAAAGCTTAACTCTGTTTGATTCTATCACAGTTTAATTTGCATTAATAGCTGTAAAGAAATAAAGCTGTCTTGAGAGGAGGAGTGCGTGACGCAGGAGCAGGGGAAAGATGAGTGAAAATTGATCTGCTGTCCCCTTGGTCCCCCACCGCCTCCTTCACCCACTGCTGCCTCTCTCAAGCAGAGTCGGCTGGCATACCTGTCCTGCTGCTGTGCTGTTTGTTAACACCGCAGCAGTGGCACCTGTGGTGCTGTGCGGGACGGGGTGGAATCTGAGCAACCCAAGCTGCTGTTCCCTTGGCCTCACCCTCACAGCCATTCTTGGCCACTGCTGCTTCTCCCAGGTGGAGCCGCCTCTTTCAAACTGAGAGCCCTGGAGCAGCAGGGCTGCACCCGGCTCCCCATGGCCAGGTCAGCCACTTTGTTCTTTGTTAACACTGCACTGGCACCTGCGCCTCCACCCCATGGCTCCCACAGAGCCACTGGGGGAAAGAGGGGTGGAACTGGGCACAGAGAAAGAGACACTGGCCACCTCCATCCTGCAGCCACTACAGGGAAGACAACAAAGTGTGCTGGGCAGCACCCACGATTGCGGAGACCAGACCCGTAACCCAGGGTTGACTGGGCAGCGTCAGCCACACAGACCCGCTGCAGCTTGCTCAGCTCAGCCTGCCACAGCCTTCTCGGAGCTGCCATGCCCATTTCCATCTCCCCCTGCCCCCAAACACCTGCAGAGGGAAAAAACAAAGAGAAAACACAGCAGAACCAATATTAAGAATCACACGTGACAAATATCAAAACAGATACAGGAAAAATTAAAAGACATAAGGCAATCATTAGGTGAAACTGCAACCTCCACAGCCCACCCAGGCCGACTGCACCTCTGTGTTCCCCCAGGCTGCTAGTACATCCCGCCCACAGAGGCTGAATGGAGCTGCAGTGACATAGGGCTGAATCGCAGCTTCCTGTCCCTCTGTGTCTCTGACCCGCACAGACCATTGGCTCACAAAGGTCTGTATTGTGCCTTGCAGCTGTGCGATGGCCAGTCCTATAGGAGCCAAAGGCCACAGAGGAGGCCACACAGAGCAGATGACTGTAACATTAGTGCCTGAGTCAATCAGACCTTGAAGCTGGATCTAAGGCGGGCTAGTATCCGGCAAAAGCAGGGTACATGTCATCTGTGGTCACTGATGAAGCGGAGACGGTTCTGCGGCCAACTGTGATGCAGAGAGAGGAGGAGGAGCTGAGGGAGGCAACGGGAGAGGAGTACACAGCAATTTCTGGCTGCTGCTTGGTTGCGAAGCCTTCACAGAAAGCACAATCCGTTCTCTGTATAATTTTGGTTCCCCATATTCAGAAAACCCTTCCCCAGCAGCCCACTTACGCAGTGGTTTGTCCCAGGATACAAACTCTTGCTTTGTTGGGGGCTCATCCCACACCAGCTCTCAGGGCCGGTTCCACTACCCCATCGTTGTAGAGATCAGCCCTCTCAAGGAGGGTGCCGGGGAAAAACTGTTATACATCTCTCAGTGGAGGGAGCAGGAAGACAGTCGGATCGTCAGTCTTGGCTGCAACAAATGAGCTCACCAACAACAAATGTTAGAGCTCACCAGATGTCGCTATTGTATTAGGGACAGCTCAATAATGACACACAGCTCTCCGGTCTCCTCAGACGGTGAGAGCCCAGTCTATTAGAAATCACATCTTTTTATAGACTGTTCCAAGAGGGCAGGACATGATTGGTCCTTGAACCAACATCTCTCACCATTATTGACTAATTAGGAGCAACACCCCTTCATAAACATTTTGCAAGTAAACAAGTGGGAGAAACAGCAGGTGCTGGATTGTTTGGATTCCTTCCTCACAGCTTATCAGTGTATGGGAAAGTTATTTGACTTGCTTTCCCACAGACTCCTGCTGCCTGATACTTGAAAATTTCTCTTTAACCAGGCTGTCAGCATCCACACAAGGCAAATGTCCCGAATGTGAAAACCTGATAAAAGGAAAAAGGGGGTTAAAAGCTGGGCCCATCCATGGCTGTCAGCACCATCAATAGTACTCTTCTAAATTGAATACACCTCTTGAAGTCGGCTCCCCACCCTTACCCCATTGCACAATTACCACAGGACAGCAGGTCCAGGATGCCACTGTTCTGCAGCTGTTCTTGGTTGTACCACAGACACATTCCTGGATAGTTTGTTTTAGTTTATCTTAACAGAAAGAAGTCTTCTTGATGTTTACTTTGAAAAAAAAAAGAAAAAAATTAGCAAAGTTGCACAAATGATCCTTTGTGTGAACTTATCAGAAAGTCCTATGGGGGGGGGGGGAAGCGCAATAGTTCCATTATTTTGTTGATTAAATTGATAATGAAATTTACGAACTGTCAGTAATGTGTACAGGAGTGCAGAGAATATCAGGCGTTAATGCTGTGCTGAGAATGTGAAAGGGTAAGATGAGACATTTCACTATCTGAAAATGTCAGCTGAAGGACAATCATGGATAAAAGACTGTTGAAGAGGAAAATAGACAGATAATTTTATCATCTGCTGGGTCAGGATGAGCCAGGAAATAAGTGAAGCATGTGCAGCAGAGGGCTTTGAGAGCTGAACATTGAGGTGCAAGTATTTGGTGACACAGCCAGTAATGGGAAGACAGGGAAATTTGAGGAAATTTTCTCACTGAAGAGGTTGAAATAAGTAGAGGAAAATGACTGCTAGGAAGGTACTCCGATTCATACCGGGGCTTTGGGTCATCCTTGTATTTTTACCTGCTAGTAATAGGAAATGGAATCTGAGAAAGAGTTCTCAAGCAATATGTCCTCAGTGCAGAAGAGCTCCTATTGCATTCAGGAAACCAAGAATAAAAATACATCCAGGGCACTACCATTGCTTCCTTATTACCTACACTGTGCCAGACTGCGGATCACTTGTGCTTTCAAACCTGACATTTCTACTCTCTAATTAAGCCAGTATGATACAGAAATTCATTAACCTTGCATTGTTTTCTCAAATGGAAATAAAAGCAGTTTGCTGGTTTCTTTCACCACACATATTTAGATAGAACCTATATTTAGATATCAGCTGTAGAATTGATTTGTAACCATTCCTGGAGTGTTAATTCTGTTTTGGCAGGAGCTGAGGTACTCAGTAGTGCCGGTGATTGGTTCTGGGAGGCCAGCTGGACTACTTGGCTAGATGTGGACCCTGTGGATGCTCATGCAGCGTCATTGGGGTTTAAATCATGAGAATCAGTAGAGTTACTTGATTTCAGAACTGTCTGGGAAAAAAAGCAAACAAAAAAACAAAGTACTTTGAGAGCTGTTCAGACCACATTCAGCTGCATATAGACAGATTAGCTTTCAGAATCAGGTGTCCAATTGCCCATTGAATTGTTAGGAAACAGCAAAGCTGACTTCCTAGAGAGCCCATCTAGGAAAACAAATTTTAGCAACCAAGTTCAGTGCCAGAGATGACATGACAAGAATGGTTCAGTTATGCTGAATCACTTTGTATCACCACACAAACACAGCTTTTTTGTCATATACCTAAACTCTGCATTAAAATGAAGACAGTATTCATTTTAAAAAATCAAATTTTGAGCTGTTATGCTGTAGGAAATCTGGGATAATTCTGCTTAAGTCAATGGAACAGAATTGAACAGATTTACAGCCTGGCAAAATTTACTCCTAAATCTAAGTGGAACTAATCTATGCACATGGGAGTTCCTAGGAGTGTGCCAGAAAGCTAGATTTATAGAAAAAAAAGATGGAATAATGTTGTAGTGCATGAATTTGGTTTTTATATTGTGTTAACTTTTATATTGGATTTGTAATGTTTTCTTCCCTGTTCCCCTTGGAAACTGTATCACTGCTCTGCAGTGCCCATCCCTCACACTGGAATGTAACCCAACTCTGTTCCGTTCCCACCTTATCCCTGATGGGGCGGTGGCTTGTCCCTGCCTCTGGGCCCTGCCCCCTGGGAAAAGCCCTGGGACGGGCGGGGTCGGGCTCTCTCTGGCACCAGGGGGGAAGGGGAAGTAGCTAAAGGAGCTCAGGCCGGTGGGGGCAGGACCCAAGAATAAAGCCATGATATCCCCCCGGCAAGGGAGCAGGCTCTGTGCCTTTTGCCATTGATGGTCATCTGGGTCTCTCTAAAGAAAAGCCACATCAATTAAAGCAGGAAAATGCTCTGTTAACTTCTGATGTAAAGGAACTTTCAAGATGGGTGTATTGTTACAGGAGGACTATAAGTATGTTTAATACATAAGTCTCTTGCATTTGAAAACTTTGGGATATTTTAAAGTCGAGTAGCCCTTGTGTTCATGAAGTAGAATTCCCTCAGGGTGTGAATGGTCTCTCAGTGTGTAGGTACAGCCCCAGGCAGTCAGAGAGCCAAAGCAGTAATTCAAACTTCTGGACATTATAATAATTCAAATAATAAATGGTTTGAAACAGAGTGTCACTTTCAAACTGCTTTAGTGTAGATGTTATTTTTCTTAATTCCCAGCCTTCTTGATAGTGAGCTGAGCTTATTGAACTGCTTGCCAATTCTGTTAAGAGCAGATGGAGTGAAACGTGATAAAGGCAACTCCCATGCATCAGCTCCCCTCCAGATGTCATTATTGACAGGCATTTTACAGCTCAACATCTCTTGCCATCAATGGGTAGAATTATAAAGAAGTTGAGCATCCTTGGCTTGAATGTCGGTAATCAATAAGGATGCTCATCCGGCTTAATAAGGATAAATTGTTGCCCTTTGAAACAACATATCATTCCAGCAGTCAGAGTGGACTAAGGTGACTTCCTTGACATTTATATTGACTCTGGGTGTCTGTGCTACCCAATGTGTATGTACACAAACACTTCTGTTATGCATTTCTCTGACTGTTCCCTGACACTATGGATTTCTCTTGTGTATGTCCTGCAATAATGCAATAAATTAATAATTTTGAGTGCTTCCCCTTAAAAGCTCATTTCTTCCACTTCAGGCAGCTGGGTTTTGTTTATTTGTTTGTTTGTTTTGTTTTGTTTTAATCTTAAAGACTTTAATTACAAACTCTTTGTCTTTCTAAAAAGAGTCCCAGTTTCTCTTTCTAAAGCCTGCTGACAGAAAGTAATAGGTGATATTTTCAGAAATTCCTGCGGTGTGTGGACCATCATTGCTTCTAAAACCTGTGATTAAATCCTGTCCAGCTTTAGTGAGGGATTGATAGGCCTCAGTGCAACAGAGCTAAATTATTTCTAGGTACTTAAGAAATAATGATCCTACTCCGATGGGAAGCAGCTATTACATTTATAGAAAGCATGAATGTTCAGATCATACAAAACTATGTAATACATAAGCCCAGCTAACATCATGATCAGTGGTTCTGTGGAGATTTAATTTTTGATAATAGAACATTTAGTCAAATATTGTTCTTTCTCACAGTGTTTTAATAAAATCAATCCTTGGTTATTACCAACATTTCTGGTCTGTTATTCCCAACAGTCTTTGGTTGGACCCATGGCCATCCAGCTATCAGTGTTTGAGAGATACACATATCCCCTTATCTTCTGGGAATTGAGAGCTCAAAAAGGATCTCACTTGGAACCGTTGTTTAGAGAGTCACAAGAGAGTTGTCTTTAGTTATGGTAATCTTCCACCCTGGGCACAATTCAAGTTGGTAGCTTTTTTAGAAAGTTCAACAACAAAAATATTATTTCACTTGGGTTATTATTCAGACAAGAAAAATAAGTTTCCATGGCTGTTTGTGAAAAAGCAGGTGTTCTTTAGACAGCAGAGTTCCTGGGAACAGACAGTGTTTCTGATAAGCTCAAGAGGGGCTCAGTCCAGGTGCAGCTTACCAGGGTCAAGGCTTGACCAGCATTTCTCAGCTTACAGTGCAGCTAGGGGAGAGGGGAGAGATGTAGCACTGTCTGTGGGGTGGAACTAGTCACCATTGTTTTAATGTCTGCTCATGTAATTTTTAAACTTCTGTTTCTCTCCCTTTCCTTGGCAGATTTTTATTGGTGAGATATCCCTGTATTTCATAAAGTCAACCCGAGAAACACTCATTATTCAAGAGAAAACTATTTTGACCGGAGAGTGCTGTTACCTGAACCCACTGCTTCGAAGAATAATACGTTTTATAGGTAAGCATCCTGTGCACTGCAAGCTTGGACCCTGCTTGCACCAAACCAGGATGAAACTCCCTGACAAAGTACATCACAGAATTAATTAAGCTGTGAAATCTTTGCAGGCATCTTCCACCTTAGAGGGATAGTCCCCTCAGGATTTCCAAGGTAACTTTCAAAATTTGCCATATCATGCTGGCTGGAGCTGGTTTAGATCATATTCTGCTGAACTTAATGCTTTCTTGAGACCCTTAAAGAAAGGTTATACCAATCAAATCCTTATATGAATAAATCCATCATTGCTAGTTTATGTGAGCTACCCATTTTAGTTGTAAATTTGTCCTCACCAACTCATCTATCTGGCATCTTTCTTTTGAGCTGTAATTTTAACATCCATAGCTCTGCCACATAATGTTCAGCTGAGCACAGCATAAAAAAGCCCAGAGCTCACCTCAAAATAATGTTATTATTTTCATAGTATTTGCTTTTTCTTTGAGCATTCATTGAGTTAATTGCTGAGAAATGAAGTCATTTAACCATTTGGAGATTGCTTTATATGGTGCTTGCAAACCACTTTACCTTCTTTACAATGTTGACGAGTCTCAAGTTCATGCATGGGATGGGATGGGATGTCTGGCTCTGGCATGGGTCAGTGGCTCCTCAGGTGGCTCCTCACTGGCCAAGAGGGGTTTCCCCCACAGAGCATCACAGCATTGCCTTCTTTCTGCACTCTCAGAAGTGAAGCACTCTCCCACACTGCCTCTCATAGAGAGCTGAACTCCAATTCATGGTCTGATTAAAACAAACAATGGGGGTAAAAAAGCTGGAAGTATCTAGGGTGCTTCTTCTCTGTCACTGCTGAATTTCTGAGCTTTACCTGGAATGAAACTGTCTGCTGTGGATGTGGCAAGTGTTGTGTTGCTTCCATGGAGCACATCCCTGGCTGCAGACAGGGGTACTTCCTCAGAGCACAGAGTTGGAGGCCTTACCCTGTGCTAGCATATTCATCATCAGCAAATATATGCTGCAAAGGAGTAAGAACTGTGGTTTTCCTTCTCCTTCAGCTCTCTTTGTGCCTCCTGCTTTACGCATGGAAAGTAGAGAGTGAAATGTGCCTTCTGCCACCATGGTGGTGGAAGCAAACCATCTATGTTTTGTTACTCAGGCCTGGTCTATGTGCTGCTGGTGGGAAGAAAAAGACACAGAGATGCAGTTAAAAATAAAACTTTTACCTTGAACTTCACATAACTTCCAGGATCTATTGAGGGATAGCAAACTGCCATTAAGAGGTGCCAGCCCCGGGCCACTCAAGGCTTTTTGACTATTCTAGCAGATTTGGCGTGTTGCAAAGTCCCAATCAAACACTCTTGCCTGTGAGATCAGCACTAGAAGTCCTTAAATCATGGAGGCTAAGTATTTGCTCAGTATGTTTTCTTACAGTTATCTTTATTCTTAAATATTTGTGTTGTTGTTTCTAGTCTGGTGGAAAAGAAAGGGGTAGCAATGAGACAGCAGACTGTCAGAGAGTAGTAGGACATAAAGAATATTAGGGAAATGAATCTTGGCTTTCCAGCTGTTTGTTTTCCTGAGAAAAATGAAGTTAATATTATTAGAAAAGGCTTGAAGTCTTTGCCTTGTCTTAAACTATGCTGTGTGCTTGTTTTCCTCTGAAACCTTTTCCCTGCCTTTGCAGTGAAACAAGAGAAGTAGAATTTGTTGTATGAAAGAATTTATGAAAGAAACTGAAGATAGTGGTGTGGTTTTCATTTTGCATTTCACCTGTGTTTTGAAAATACGGCATGGGCTGAGCAGCTGTACCCTGTGTCTGGATGATCCAGGGAAGTTAGCTCCATACAGCTGCCTGTTCCAAAATGAAGCTTCCCAGGTGCTTGGCTGTGCAAAGACAATCAGGTTGCTGTACACAGATTTCTCTGTGTGTGCCTTCTCTTGATAAACTTTGAGGCTGAAAGTTACAGAGTTGATTAGCTAAGTTCACTTGCAAGTTAAGTTCTCTTCCCTAGCAAGCAGTCTGGCTTCTTACAAAAAAGTTTGCTGCCTATTTATTTTTGATACCCAGTCGTTTGAGCAAGTCTTAATGAATACTTACAAAAAGCAGTTACTTAACTCCTTGGAAAATTGCCTTATAAGGCATTACAGTTTATATTATTCAAAAGGATGAGAAAAATCCTGCAATATGTCTAGGTTCTAATTTGTCAGGAACACTGCTTTCTGTAAGGCACATCATGGAAAACTTTTGAGAGTTGCTGGTCCCAAATTTTAGAAAGGCAAAGAGGCTTTTTATCCCCCTTGACTCTGTAATGGAAGTTCCTGGGTTGAGGTGGGATTTAAAGAATTGTAACCTAAATGTGCTTTCCACAAAACAAGCAGAAAGCTGTAAATACTTCACTGAAGGTTCATTTACATTTTGCAAGGAAAGAGATGCAAAAAGGGAAACTTCAAGCTGTCTATTGGTCCTGTGAAGGACAAGGACCCTTGTAATACATTCTCCATTGAATCTTTTGGGTTTAGTTACTAGATTTGAGCTTTCCTTCTCTTACTTTTCCTTCATGTATACAGAATTAAGGACTTTTTTGCACTTTGAATGTGGAACAAAACGAACTACAGCATTTCTGGAATGCTAACAAAGCCCTATGTTTCTTTTCTGTTTTTTTCCTATCTTGTTTATTGTGCTCTCTGTTGATTCTCTCCTTTTTGTTGATTCTTTCCTCAAGGTCTCAGCACACATCTGTTTCTAAGAGCCTCCCCTCCTGAGTTTAGTCTGAATGACTCTGAATGTTGAGCTTTGTATTAAATCTCTCCCTGATTCTTTGTCTACATGAAGCAGAATCACAATTTCTTCTTGCTTCCTGGCCCAGATGTGAATCCTTCATGCTGATTGACATTTGCTTTTGTGGCAAAATATTGCCTCTCACCTTGCTGCAGTGTATATCAAGTCCTTGATCGCAGCCTAGATTAGTAAAACCCGCTATGTTCCCTAAATATAGAAAACCACTTTTTTTATCTGTGTGGAAAAAAAAAAAAAAAAAAAAAAAAAAAAAAAAAAAAAAAAAAAAA
>JANEHK010000064.1:3955954-3971419 GCA_025960845.1 Tachycineta bicolor
GGGGGGGGGAAAATTCTAAAACTTAACCCTCAACAGTTTCCTCACCCCGAAGATGGTGTAATTCAATTATCTGTAACAATAATTTATCTCTGTAAATTAATTATCATGTGCAGTCCATTCTTCCAGTCTTTCTGGAAATGGGTGGAGGGCTTCATGGGTTTTGGGTGGTTTTAATCCCACCTTGTAGTCCACGCCCATTATCTCTCTGTGTCATAGCTGTTTGTCACAAAAAAAATGATCTATCTCTGGCCCCCTTCTCCAGCCAAAACATGGTATTTCTCATGACCATGTTAATAATAACAATCCTTGGTTATTATCAACAATTCTTATCTGTTATTAGCAACAGTCCTTGGTTGGCTCTATGGCCATCCATTTATCATCGATTTATTTAGTGTTTGAGACATACACATTATCCCCTTATCTTATGGGAATCAAGAGCTCAGAATGATCTCACTTTGGACTCTTTTTTAGAGGAACCCAATAGAGTGGGGTTTAGTTAACGGTAATTTTCCACCGTAGCCACAATTTCAGTCAGTAACTTTCTTTGAAGGTTCATTTAAGAAAAATAAGATAACAACAACTTGGGTTGTTATTCAGGCAAGAAAAATGCATTTCCAAGGCTGTTCGTTAAAAAACAGGTGCTTGTTAGATGCCTGTTCAATCTTGGGAACAGAAAGTGTTTCTGATACACTCAATGGTGGTTTAGTCCAGGTACACTTTGTCAAGGCCGAGGCTTGATGAGATTTCTCAGCTCATAGTGCAGCCAGGGAAAGGGGAGAGATGCACCACTACAATTCACCCCATGACTACAGTCAGCTTCTGTGGGTCTCTGCACCTGGACATGAATCCTCCAAGATCTGGAAATGCTGAATAGCAGAGGACACTACAGCAAATATCTGCTGCAACCCTGATGAATTCATGGCCTTCGCACTGTGAGCAGCTGCACTGAGCATTGTTGTCAAAGGCTCTGCTTCTCTTTTACTGTAGGAATCTATGTAAAAGAAAAGATCATCCATAAAACTTCTAGAACACAGACTTGTGCAATATTGGTATGAAATTTTGAATTTTCTAAGGAAAATAAACTGTTGCAAATCTCCTCACTTTCTGCTGAAGGCACAAGACAGATTTTTTCCACTCTGCCTTTCTCATTATAGATATAACGTGTTCTAAATGCATGCATATATTTGCGCATATATATATATGTATGTATGTATGTATGTATATGTCTATTTTAAACTTGCAGACAAAAAAGCCTTCTTGTCTATGATTTTGTCTCTCTGAAAAAGACGGGAGAGGAATCACATAGGACAGATGCCGCTATCACACACTGCATGTTGCTAAATACAGTGCTTGAGTGTACTGATAAGGTCACAGCAAAAAAAACTGAACAGACAAATTATATAGTTATATCATGTGTAGTTTATTTTTAGTATGTTCTAGACATGTTTTTATTTTCACATCTTTCCTCCTTTCCCATGCTGACATTTAGAGTTTTGTAAATAAATTTACTCTATGGATAGCATTGTGGGAAATTTTCAAGAATACCTGCTGTATGTAGGAAACCAAATGTAAGTGGCTTTGACTGAGATTTTGGTCTCTTGCACAAAGCTCTGAAACCATGCTCTAAATTCTGTGGGAATCCTAAAAAGATATCTTGGCTTTTGGGCCTGGACAATAAAGATCAAGCTGGGAAGTCTGATCAGAATGGAGAAGTGCTCCCAGTTATTTCCAACATACTGTGTGACTTAGGGGTGAACTGGAGCCCACCTTCTGGAAAAACAGTTAGTCTTGTTTAAAACCCTCCTCACCAGGGTTTAACAGATTTCCCTCAGCAATCTCTTTGCATCATTGATTACCATCCTTGCTAAAAATGCTCTTTTTACTACAAGTTTACGTTTTCTTGCTAAGACATGAATCTCCAACTACAGACACTTACCATCTGTGACAAAGAGAACTCTCCCATATGGATAACCCAACGGTCCAGCTTCATCTCATACCTGTAAGGAAACAAACATGTGTGGGTTGTTCCCTGCAGCTGGTGTACACAGATGTCACAGTAGGACTGCTTTCTTACTTTAAAGAGATGATGGGTTTTCCTTTGGATGCTGCAAACAGCAGTAGTGCTTCAGTGGGGAACAGGAAAGCAATCTGACTTCCTATTGCTCAATTGAATTAAGCAGAAGGAGTGCATAGGGTGAAAGGGTGGGTGGTAATAATTCATGCAGTGGCAATGATTTTGGGGTTTTTTTTTTTTTTTTTTTTTTTTTTTTTTTTTTTGTTTTTTTTTTTTTTTTTTTTTTTTTTTTTCCCTATTATCATGGGTTGGCACAATTTTGTTTTCTAGTTATAGAAAAATGTGAGCTATTTTTTCCTGCCCTAACCGTGGAGTGGTTTGCTGGGGCGGGGAGAACAGGGACCTTATCAAAAAGCTGGCCAGGATATTGGCAGCTAGGTTAACCAATAGAAAATGCCGGTGTGACTTCGGAGGGGATATTTAAAACTAATTGCTGCTGATGGGTCTCTCTCTCGCTTTGGGGATCTGCAATGAGGTAACACCGTGGTCGGGCCAGCCCCGGATCAGGCCTTGCTGCCCTTCTGGGCGGCTGGGCCGGGCCCGGCTGGCCCCTGAAAGCCGCTGCCCTCACAGCGAGGGTCTAGGCCGGCTGAGCCCTTTCCCTTGCTTGTCGGCAGGGAAGAAACTGGCTGCAGTTCGATAAAGCTGACCATGTGCTCAGACCCCGGCAGAAAGGGCCAAACCATGGCCCAGCTTAATCGCCGCTAACAGCAAAGAAAGCAAGCCTGCAGCTTCATAACAACTCTGAGCTGAGCCACGCTGGATGAGACTGAGGAGTGGAAAAAAGGACATCTACCAGATTCCTCCATCAGCACAGCTTTGCATTTCCTTCAGCCCTGCAGCCTCGGCGCTTGCACGTGGCCTTTTGCAAGCCTGAGCGGATTTAACCCTTTACTAGTAACATAAAACTTTTAAAGCAAGTTGTTTTCTTTTAAAGCAAAAAGTTTTCTTTTTTCCTTAAAAGAAAGAAAAAAGAAAACAAAGAACACTAGAACAGACGCTGAATGAAGTCAGTTAGATGAGAAGTGAAAGAACTAATAATATTGGAATAGGATTGAAGAAGTGGATATTTTTAACTGGACTTCTCTAAGGTAAATTATGGAGAAATGAACTGTTCTTTGCAGCATCTTAGTATTGCTGGGTAGAATGCTAACTCTAATCAAAACTGAGGACTGATATAATTGAGATTTATTTGGGAACTTTAAAGCCCCTGCTCCTGGGTTAAAAAGAGGTCTCAGCTTTGGAGACAAAGATGATTTTAGACTAGAAGAAGTATTCATAAATAGTACCCCAGATACACTGAGAAGCTTTGCTAATAGAACATCACAGTCTGCAAAAACTCCGGGCGGCAGCAGGTGTGTGACATTGGGAGCACTGGACTGTTTTGTCTTGTGGCAAACTCTTCATAAAAATATCTTAGAGAGATTCTTCTCCTAAAAGTAATGAGTAGTTATGTCTAAATAGTGAAACTGACTGAAAAACCTATGTTGTGTCTTTCTGTGTTGTTCAATAAGAAAGTTAATAGTTTGTAAGAGGAAAAAAGCGTGTTTTAAAGTATCATTCTGTTTTAGTTTAAGTTTTTCTTTTTCTCAACTTTTTTTTTTCTCATTCTTTTAATATATGTTAATAAAGCTATTTTTGTTCATTTTTAAGCTTAAGCCTGCTTTGTTTTTTTCTCCTAACCTCTCCCTCCCACAAAAAGAAAATTAATACTAGAACCCCTACATTAATTGGTATTTCTGACAGGTTTTATGAAATTAAAACTATTATACCTATTGTTTCTAAATAACCTTAATGTAAGTTTTGATGATAGGAGCAGCTTAACCAGCCAGCCAAGACTGAGGCGAGGTTGCCGCCTAATGCTCAGTGTTAGCTGTTGTAAGGCGTCTGCTGCAGTCAGGTTCAGGTGTGAAAAACAAAGCACACAGGAACATCTAAAATTATCAAAGCTATGGAAGTCATGCGGGCTTGCATACTTGTTGGCTGAAAAGGATTTTAATTAATTGCTTTGCCATCAGGCTTGGTTTGCTTCAGCTTTGTTATTTTGTGGTTCTGGCACTAATGACAGGCTGCTAACTGTGACCCACATATTTTTACTCTGCATCTGAATGTATTAAAAAAATTCTAAACAAACTTCCAGAAACGTGAGGTTCATTAAAAAATATTTGGAGAACATTGAAACTTCATGCTCTGGAATTACATTCTCAAAATCAACTTTGTTTTGAAAGAATCTTCTCTCATATTCTGTGTTTCCTTTCATCTTGCAGGGGAAATGGAATGGTTTCTCTCAGTGTTCTCTGTTCCTCAAACTTAATACCTAGGAAACTGGAGCAGTTAGCTTATACAGATTGTAAGCACTCCGTCTTCTGCACATTACAGTTTCTGCAGGAATATAAGCATGAATTCCTTAATCCCTTTGCAAACATTTAGTCATGTGCATTCAGAGCGCATATTTGCCACCATACAAGCCAGTATTTGCACAGAATCGGTAAACCTGAGCTTGTTCACAACTGCTCAGAAGAAGTCTATTATGTAAATGCAAGAAGATATTTCACATCATTTAGCAGTATTGGGGTTGTACTCATAAAAGTGTTCTCTGAATTACCTGAAATATCTTCCTCGATTTCCCAATGCCTTTTTTTAAAAATGAATCAGGGGGCTTGTCACATCCTTACTGATTTAGGATTTGTCCTGGTGGGAAAGACACATTTCTGGTGGAACCCCTTTTTATTTCTGGTTTGCCCTTCCTTACAGATGTACATCACAAGCACAATTAAAACAAAGAGTAGCAGGCTAGCCAAGCCCGTGCTCTGTCTGGGAACCCTGTGTGCCGCCTTTCTCACTGGGCTAAATCAAGTGTCTGAGTATCGGAACCACTGTTCGGATGTGATTGCAGGCTTCATCCTGGGGAGTGCTGTTGCCTTGTTTCTGGTAAGTCCATCAGTCCCTCTATGTTTCTTTTAAAAATACCACAGCTTAAAAAAAGAAAGGCAACTAACAAAAGTATTATAATCACTTGTAGCCTGCAAGATCTAATTCTATCCCCATCTAGTTAAAAGTATTATCAAAGAAAACCCTAATATGAAATCAGGTTCATTGATTGTTAATTAATTGATATGTCTAATTTGGTAACATTTGTACATTTTATATATTTCAATCATTTGAATTGCTTTACATGTTCTTAGTTGATATGTTCTGGAAAATGATGCAAAAGGTTCTGTAGATTTCAATATCAAAAGGAGGGTGTGCTTAAGACTCCTCCTCTGTGTTGCAAAACCCCTCTGTGTGCCTTGTGTCTGGCAAAAATGTGAGGTATAGGATGTTTTCTTGGGCTCTGAGCTCTTATCCTGGTTGTCCATTTTGTTTCAGACCATAAAAGAAGTGCAATAGAAGGGAAGGTCAGGATAAATTCCCTTCGAGATAAAACTACCTCCCTTTGCAACTTTTAGTCAAGCTGAAATTGATCCCCTCTCACAGGATAACCAAACATACTAAAATATATCAAAAAATATATATTCTAACAGAATCTAGGAAGAGCATCTCTCCAGACTCTGAGTGTAACTGACACTCCTGTGGGCTGTGTGGTGTAAATGTCTTGTTTGGTGAGAGATCTCTTGCTGAGGATTTACTCACACAGCAAGAAGTCCAGGTCATTCTCACTATTACCAAGAAATATGCCTGGTTCCATTTAATCAAAATATGCTTCAAAACATCCACTGCATAGCAACAGACACTTTATCCCTGTAATCAGGAGGGATTAGATTTCAGGGATCACTTAAATCTAAATTGTTCTGTCACTGATTTCTTTTTCTATTCTACACTTTAAAAAGCAACTACAACTAACCTTCAACTTCATTTATTCCTATGTTCCTTTCAGATAAAAAGATGTCTACAGCCTCTGATCTGAATCTCCTTGACATTAATGTGAATAATTAGTCTGGCTCCAGCTGGGAAGGGCAGTTTAAGTCTCACCCATGCAATTTAAGAGGCAGTTGCCCCATCTATCAGGCCAGGACCGTGTCTGTGCTCCCAGTACCTGTTGGTAGCAGTGACAGCCTGTCGCAAGCTGTATTTTGACCTTGCAGACCTTCTGGCACCCTGCAAGTGTCACAAGCTGAAAAAATTTCAGAGTGGTGGAAGGGTCTCCCCAGAGGGGTGCTGTCGGATCCCTGTGGCCGATCCTGTGGCACAGGACCCACCCAGGCTGCAGCCTGCTTCTTTCTTGGGTCTATGGCAGTGAAGGGGAACAGCCAGCTCCTTGCAGGAATCATTCCACCAGCAAATGTGTCAGCTTCTATGTACTTTTTTTTTCCCCATGCCCTGAAGCTACCCACTGCCGTGCATGGTTGCTCTTACTGGCGTCACCATCACCATGTGGGTGCTGTTAGTCTGGTCATGCATATGAGAGGGATTTGTGGGATAAACACCACAGCTGTGATGCTGGAAGCATTCAGGAATGGTGCTAAATTGTGTCATCCAGATATGAGGGAGATTCAGCAATCCACAGAGTTGTATTCACTGTTTGGAAGTGACAAAGTGGGAGTCTGAAGGGAGTATTTGGCCAGTAAAGGGCATCATTCAGTTATTCTGTGGTTCTGGGATGATAAGGCATACATTGGGGTCTCTGCTGTGTCCAGTGTGAAATGTAAAAAGGCTAAGAATGGTTCATCACCAAGGCAGTCCATCATGCCTAAACACACTTGCAGCCCAAGGCTGACACAGATGGTGCCTTGAACCCAAACCCAGGTTAAAATCTCTAAGTTGTGCCGCACATCGTAATTTCCTGTCCAGGTTTTTCCTGGGGATGGAGCACACTGACCCCGCTTTGGTTTTTTTTCTGCATTACACAGGGGATATGTGTTGTCCATAACTTTAAGGGCAGTCATGCAGCTCCTTCTAAACGGAAGCCTGAAGACCCACGAGGAATGCCACTAATGGCTTTTCCCAGAGTGGAAAGTCCTCTGGAGACACTGAGTGCACAGGTACTGTAAATCTATTGCCCAGACCATCACCAAGCATATTTTCTGGTGCATCAGAGTAAAAAGTAGTTTTGTACCTGACTACACACACCTCATTTCAAGACCATTGAACAGAGTGGATCTACATCACAGCAGTTTGTTTTAAGGCATTTATCCCTGAAACTACCAAATTCTGTAGATCTTCAGTCCCCATACATGTCCACAGCTAAAGAAGTAGGATTTCAGATGCCTCACAAACTTTTGCTTAGAAGAACAGAAAATTGAGAGAAAAGTAAAAAAAAAAAAAAAATCTGTTTATTACACTCCAGAAAACTTTTGGGATGTATGAAGGATTTACTCTTTCCTGAGGATAAATCACTAGTCTGTCCTCAGAAATATTAGAGATTAAGTCTTTTATCCTTATTACTGTTTAGTATCTTCTATAATAAGAAGAAATACTTATTCTAAGTCATCAGAGGATTAATTATTAGCATTCTTTCAAGCCTGCAAAAAAATAGCTAATGAGAACATCAATATTGATAGTGTTTCTGTTAAAAAAACTAACTTTACTAACTTTAAATGGCTTGTGTTGGCATAACTGCATCACACCCAGTCCTTTCAAAACACAGGTAAATGCAACCTGTCAAGAAACTCTGGAAACAAGGAGAAGCTACAGTTTATGTGAAATACACTGGTATAATTATATGGTCTTTAAACTGAACTTCCTTTATGAGATGGCCTGTCACACATCATGAGTGGCAAGATCAATAGCAACTTTTGTTAAAACCTCTATGAAATAATCTGAAAAGAGGAATTAAAAAAAAAAAAAAAAAAAAAAAAAAAAAAAAGGAAAAATACTGTCTCTAATGTCTGGAAATACTTTGTTTAAGTGAAGAGTCAATTTTGATTAGACAAAGATTTTCTGGAACACTCCCCTAAATCTGAAGAACTCTGTGCATTAGATGTTCTCTCTATGAGTTTCTAGTCCGGAAAATAAGTGCTACTTATACATCCACATTGTGTTGTGTAGCCAGAAGGGCTGATCACGTGAAAGCATTCATGAACTATGAGAAAATTTTTGTCCAGTCAGCTGTTTATAGTTACTGGACTGTGAAGTGCAGGTAGGGATTGGACTTCACCTGTTGATGTCCACCAGAAATCAACAAGATAATTTTCTTAAATTATAATTATTCACTATACATCCCCAATGCAGGTTTTATAAGCAAGGGGTTTTCCCATTGCTTTTGCTCACTAGTAGGGTATGTTAGTGCCAGACTGTTGTATACAAACATTCATGTGTTTTCCTTTTCCTCTTTGCAGAATCACTCTGTCTCTATGACTGAAGTAACCTGAGATGGGAGATCGGCAGCTGAAGCTATTTTTTACAACCCTCCAGTAAAATACTCCAAGACACACAGTTACTAAATGTCTAACTGTGATGACCAGTATTATGTTATGTCTAGTTAGAGGCTAATGTTTTGTACTTTTTTTGTATGAGGAAGTGATGTAGCTTGCCCTGATTTTTCTGTCAGCTTTAATATTATTATGCCAGACTTTAAAAGCAAAATGGAAAAAGAACAAAAAAAACCCTTTTCTTGTTTAAAGTGTGCACTGAGGAACTACATTTATGGAATTGTTGATGTTGTTATGTGATATTTGTACACAATTTTTTTTCTTCTCAGTTTTGAATTTATATATCTTGGGGGGAAAAAAAATCACTTTTACCTTTTCTTACCATGAGAAGCGCTGGGTCAGATTCTCATCTGAGTAAACTCAGCATGGATCTAAAGTAATTGCATATATATAATTCATATTAAAATAAGAGCGATCAGGAATCTAACCTAAATGATACTATAGACAAGAAACAAAAATCCATTCCTGATTCAGTGAGCTAATTAAGTATTCCCTAAGAGTTAATGGACTTCAGTTACCACCCAGTTTCCAGACTAGAAACATGTACTTAAGCATCTCACTGAATCAAGGACTGATTGTTCTGGTGTGGGTGATTGTGCCAATTATTGAAGAATAACTAAAATAACATCCTTGGTCTGCATCCTTGATCTGCAGTATAGACAGACTGGACATCAAAATTTATAGTAGTAACTGATCCATGTGAGCTGACTATATCATCTCCCTAGATCCTCATTCCTTCCCGAGGCCCAGCTAAAGCTCCCAGTGAAACCTGGCTTCAGGAATTGACTATGGGGATATACAGCCACCACTGCGGGGCTGAGGCTGTGCTTTAAGTGTTTCATCACCTCATCATAGATTTGTGGAGTTAACTAGTGACACTGGTGCAAAGGAAAAGTGATGCCACTCCTTCACCAGGCAACGTTCCTTGGCATTCTGATTGGCATAGCCAAGAAGCCAATTTTGCCACCTAAAATGTATTTTTTTCCAAGGGGCTTTGACGAGAGGAAGGAAGGAAGGAAGCTGAGTGTGTAGTAACAGTCTGCATTTTTTTTGTAAATTCTGCCATACAGAACTTATATGAAAACTGCTATTTTAAAATTTAACAACTTTGTCTAAGCATTATAAAAAAAATTAAGCACGGGTCACGGATGAGAAGAAAAACAACAACAACAAAAAAGCCTGTTTAAAATGATTAGAACTGGGGCAAAGGCTTCATTAAATGATTTTTCACTGTTTCAAGGATTTTTCTGCATCTCGTTCTTCTAGCATGGTGATAACCACTGTGTGTCTCCTTTAAAGAATGGAGCCTCTGTACTTTTACTGGAATGTTTACCTCACATTTCCATGTTACTTCTTGGTTTTGGGGAGGTTTTTTGTTGGGTTTTTTTTGTTGTTGGGTTTTTTGGGGGTTTGTTTGTTTGTTTTTTTGTATATTTTTTCCAAAACAGAAACAAACAAAAAAATTTACCAAACAAGCAAACACGTGAGCGAGTCTTTCATTTGCCTATGACACAAAGAAAATCTGGAATGTCTGTGTCTGGTCTTATGGTGTTTCTTCCTTGACTCTACTGATGTCTGCTTCTGGCTTAGGAATATAAGGATCAGACTCGGGCTATGCTTTCTGTGGCCTTTGCTAAGAGTTCTGGGTCCCTCACTAAAGCTGTAATCAAAATTCCAAAGGGAAAAATCTGTTCTGAATCATTTTGTTGTGTGCAAGACTTTGATGTCATTTCAGATGTCTGCTTTTTCAGCTTGTTACAAGCAGTTAAATGTATTGCATCTCAAACACCCACGTCTGATCCTCTTCCCTTGTACTCCAATCCCTGCAGCTTCCTGTACAGATGGAAGCATGAGGTCTGCACCTCCAAGAGACTGGTATGTTTGAGATCATGGATTCAGTTCAGACACAGCAAAACGAGACAGGCTGCTGTCAAGCTCCATTCTTGCCTGTTCCAATTCCTAGTCCAGTTTTTCACTGTGTTCTGACCACATGAGCTATCAAAGTTACATCCTGGGAGACACAGAAAGGGGAATGAACACAAAGGGCAACTACAACTGAAAATGTTTGCTTAGATAGTGAGTGTTAAAGAGGAAACTAGGAGGTGCAGGTATCTCTGGTTTTGATGGAAGGACATAATTTCATGAAAAAGTAACTTCCAATTCATTTCTCCCATACAGCCTTTGAAGCCAACAAGATGACAACCATTTGTCACATTGAGGTTCCCCATAGGCTACAGGGGAGAGATTTGTGAACATTCAGCCTTCCATGGTGATCAGTGAAACATCCTCTAGTTCACCCAACAGTGGAACATGTAGGGGTACACTTACACTATTCTGTAATTCTCCAAGAGTCAAACGGAAAAAAGAAAGCATTCTTAAATTTCTTCAGAGCTTTTGAGAAGGTAGCAGCATTTGAGAAGTTTGCTCAGTTAAGAAACTGAGCAATGTAACACACAAAAGCAGCAGCACCTGAGTGTATCAGGACACTGAAAGAAACCAGGGAAGCAACAGTTCAGGGCACAGAGTAGTATAACCAGGACATTTCTGGATTATTCCCAGAAAGATCACACAGACTCTCAACCTCACTGGAAACAACTTGTTTCATAAAAAACACTCATAAAGTACCATGCATTTCTCAGACTTTATTTTCTTGTTTTCCTGACTTCACTGCTTGCCTCCTCTGAGTAAAAGCAGACCTGCATCATCAATTAGATGGAAGAAAAACTAAACACACAGCCAATGTGGAAGAAAAATTAACACCCAAAGAACTTACAACAGAGGCCCCTTAACAGACATTGCAGAATTCAACAAGCCTCAGAAACAGCTTATTTTATAGGGCTGTTGAAGACCACCATTGCTGAGTGAACAGATTTCAGTGAACTTCTATTAATGAAATTGACAGATCACATCCCAACAAGAGGGCTCTGCTACTGCCCTGCAGCACAAGTCAGGCATAGGGATGCTCCATGGGGAGACTCACTGCTACCAGATTGTCTTGGTTTTGAAAGACAGTTGTCTGCCAAGGAGAGCTAGAGCCTCTCTTGGAATGGAGAATGTAAACCCCTTTCCCTCTAAATTATTATAATTTTGCAATTAGGGGCTTACAGGCAAAGATATGGGAATATAAGCAACAGTTCTTTACAATGAATATTTAATAAATAAATATTTAATAAATAAATAAATAAATAAATGTAGTAGTACAAAAACCCAAGCAAGGTAGCTAACAAAAATCCTGGAAAAACCCTAACAGAATCAGGGATACGACCTGGTACCCTGTTGGTCAGGGTGTTGGAAGCAGTCCAAATAAGTCCTCCTGGGGTAACATGTGGTTCTATAGAGTAGAGATGGTCCTGTAGAAAGTCCAGTGGTGACGAGATGGATCCAGTCTTTCTCCAGGAATCCAGTGGAAAAACTGGATCCCTTGTGTTCTTCAGCGCCAGTTTTTATCTAGCTGGGAACAGCTGGCTCCTCCCCCACTGGGTGGAGCATCTCGCAATGGGATGATGGAATGTGTCATGTCATTGGTGGGCCCTAATGGCCCATTATCAGCCCTGGCCACCGCCGGCAACACCGCCTGGACTGCTGCAATCCTGCAGCCACCACAGGCGACACATTCTGCCACGTCCCACAAAACCTCATGGGAAATGTAGTCTGTCTCTTCAAGCCAGCCCTCATGCTGGGAAACTGAATGTGTGAAAATTTCCTTAGGAAAAGGCATTCTTTGATGTTTAGCCTTTGTGTGTTTTCAGGCCTGTTCTCCCTTCAACGGGAAAGGAGATTTTGTCTGTGTAACCAAAAGTAGCCAACAAACTCTTAAATGATAATCCAGATGTTGGAAAGGCAGATTATTTGTTGGCAGAATTGCCTTGTCAAAATTAAGGTCTTTATAGGCTTCAGTGATCTCAGACCTAGGGGAGGTTTGCAAGGCTTGGGAAGGAGAATGTAACACTGATATTGGACACTGTCCTGGTTTGAAGACAAACCTGGGGGAAAACCCCTGTATAGGATCCCTCTGGGAAGCAAACCCAAGTGGCCCCTCCCTCCAACCAGTCCAAAAAAAAAAAACTCTTTGGAGAAAAGTGGAAAAAACTATTTTACTTAACAAACAAAGTGCATACAAGTATAAAGAATGAATAATATGAAACAATAAAACCTCTCGTTCTGGAGTGAGATGGCAAATTGAGAAAGTCCTTGCCGTGGGTGGAGCTCGGCTCTCTCTCAGTCTCTCCTCAGTCCCAGTCCCTCCGGCGCTGCTGGAAAATGCCGAGCTCCAGGCCCCGGTAAGCCGCAGGTGCAGCCCCCAGTGCTCCCCTGGGTTTTCAGTCCAGAGCAGGTTTAAACAGTTCCAAGAAAAAGGAAAGAAGAAAAAAAAACAGTCCAGGGAACTTCTCTGCCCTAGCTAGCTGAAACTAACTAAAAGCAAAAAGATCTCTGTCCTGCAGTGTCTCCAAGCCTCCACCGAACACCGTCCGCAGAAGAATGTGGAGGAGTCAGGCAGTTTTCTCAAAACAAACTCTGCGCTTCTCCTTGCTCTTAGAACCAGTCTTAAAGGCACAGGACTCAATATACAGCAGAAACAGAACAGACCATTGGGGATACAAACATCATTACCCTAGGACAGACACAAAGAATGCAGAATTTATGTACCACAGGATATTTGGCAGAGCCCCAAAGACAAGGTACAAACTAATAAAGCCAATGCAACAATTGTGCTGAATCAGCTTCGGCAGTGGAAAAGGTAATTACAGCAGAGGCAGATCAAGGCCATCGACTTACAGCCACCAACTCAAGAAACCACTGACTGAAAAGAGAGACTGAGGAGGCACACTAATTAGCATGAGAAGCTAGAGGATCATTAACCAATAGCAGACAGAACACTAATTATTATGAAAACTACGTAACTTGTCATCAATGAATGCAAATTCCTTTGTTTACTAAAATATATAAATAGGGGGAAATTTTGGTAATCTTGATACTGATGGTGGCTTATAGAGAAGACGGAGAGGGACTTTCTACACCTACAGATAGTGACAGGACAAGGCAGGGGGGGGATGGTTTTAAACTAAAAAGGGGAAAAATAGATATTTGGAATAAATTCTTTACTGTGATGGCAGTGAGGCCCTAACACAGGTTGCCCAGAGAAGCTGGAAGCTGATTTCCCCCTCCCCGGAAATGTTCAAGGCTAGGTTTGGACAGGTCTCAGAGCAGCCTAGTCTAGTGGAAGCTGTCCCTGCCCATGGCGGGGAGGTTGCAACTGGATGGATTGAAAAATATTATTTTTAAGGTCTTTTCTTATGCAAATGGTTCTGAGACTGATCTTGGATCAGAGTTATCAGTAGATTACTGCTCATCAGGAGCAGAGGTTTCACTGAACTCAGGTATGTGGAGACCCAGAGGACCACAGCTGAAGCAAGAAAGAGGTGCAACTCCTGACACTAGCATTAGCCTCTGGAGTGTTTTTTGGCAAACTACTCGCTCTTTGTTCATTGTCAGGAGAGACTAAATACAAGCCTTAATTATGCAGTGACTGGATCCACATGAAGGATTTTGGCTGTTTATTTATTGCCTGTGGGACATGCTGGTTATTAACACAGAAGCCATGAGGAGGTGGTTACAGGGCAGTGATTTTGCCTGTTTTCACTGTATTTTTTGGCAGGAGCAACAAGTTCCAATGGTGAGGAGGAGCAGCCAGCAGAGAGAAGTGACCCTGAAAAGATGTGGAGTCCTCTGGGTCACCTGGCCCTGGCTGTTTAGGGGGCTGCTCCAAGGCTTCATGAGTTGATTGGTGTAGCACGTAGCCAGGCAAATATTCTTACATAACCTTAGACCTGCTGGTTTTGCCATTTATGCTTTTTTTTTTTTTTTTTTTTTTTTTTTTTTTTTTTTTTTTTTTCCATGACAACCATCTAACTGAGCATCTAACAAAGCTTACTTCTTTAACAGGGACACAGCAGTGTGCTAAAGGTCAAACCAGTGCTCTGCAACATCAGCCTCGTTATTCAAGCTACACAACAGATAGGCCAAGTTGCCTTCTTGCATGCTTTCTATTAATTATTAATTATCACCACTGTGAAGGTGATTTCTAAGGACAGCCCTGACTCAACATGTGCAACCCTGCCGCAGCCTGTAGCAGCCTCTTCTCACCAACAATGGTTCTGCAGAGACAAAAGATGCTTCTGAAGGTAGTGTTTATCTGCGGCCTCATTTCCAAGCAGTGCTTGCTGTGTACATCTCCCAGGTGTTTTAGTGTCTGCTAGACTCCTGTTGGCAGGAGTAACCTCTCCACCTGCATCACTACTGGGTTATTTCCCTTTGATATCCTCAGAGTTTCCCAAGCTTACCAACTGTAACACTTTGTGACTCAATCTTTACAAGGACTACTAAAAACATAGATGTGTGAAAGACTGTAAAGTTTACACTAAACAAACAAAAAATTGTGAGTAGAGATTAGTTTTCAATTACTGTTTTATTGACATGATTGAATACACAGTCAGGTTTTATAATTCAGGATTGTGTCTGCAAAATGGGCAAGGGTAGCTATTTGAACTGCTAAGGAGCTACTGAATCTGCCTGTTATTCCAGGGGCTGTTTCAGACTGAGGGAGGATGTGTTCATGATTCATTGGCAGCTGTTGTTTCTTGTTTGGAAAGAATTCCCTTTCCTTGAAATGTGCAAATGAAAAAAGAATATCCCCTTGGTAAATTGTGGGAGTGAAGGGTGGAGAGGAAGCTCAGCTATTCTATGTCCAGTTTGGTGTAGGGTAAGGGAAATTAGATTTCTATGTTTTTCTTTCATTTCCGAACATCTTCCACTGTGTAAGAGACAGGAGGAAGGAACGTTTCTGTGCTTTCAGTAGGTGTAGCTGGCAGTGAACAGTGACTGCATGGCAGCTGCATCAGTCTTCCCAGACAGGACATATTGTCCCCTGCAAGCCAAACTGTTAATCTGAAAAAGAAAAAAAAAAAAAAAAAAAAAAAAAAAAAGTGAGAGAGAGAGAGATAGGGAAACAATTAGAATGCG
>JANEHK010000064.1:3971519-3987854 GCA_025960845.1 Tachycineta bicolor
AAAAAAAAAAAAAGTGAGAGAGAGAGAGATAGGGAAACAATTAGCATGCGATAAGAAAGGCAGATGTGTAAAGAAGTAAAGAACAACCAGCAGGAGTAACCAAGCAAGGCAGAATAACAGAGCAATGCCTCTGGGTGGACATGAAGCGCCAGGAGGGGTGGAATCAAGAATAGCCTTAGAAAGGTGACAACATGCATCCCTTCATAGAGAGCAGCTCTTCTCTGTGCTGGGGGGAAGCCTCGTACCTGTGCCCGCTTGCGGAAGGCCTCTTGAGCAGCCTTCTTGTTCTCGTTTTTGCCTAACCATGCAGCTAGGGCCGAGGCTTGCAGAGCTCTCCCGTAGGAAAAGGTCAGTTTCCAAGGCTTAGGCAGAGGGGACTGATTCATGGCATTGAGGTTGAGAGAAGCCTCCTCTTCACTCTGACCTCCAGACAAAAAGCAAATTCCTGCAAGAAAGAGGAGTAGGCATGTCAGAGGTAGGAGAGAGAGTGGGAATGAAGAGAGAGGAATGAATCGGGAATCACCAGGAACAGCAGCTGGAACGGTGCGGAGGAGAGTAGTGACAGTTGCTATGGCTACATCCTGAGGGGTGTACTTCTTGGAGCAGGAGTGCCCAGCTGTCACCATGTTGGGTTTCAGCAGTGTCCCCTCCAGGTACACGTGATGGTCATTCAAAGCCTTGTAGACAGCTGCCAGAACCTGAAAAGAGGAGGACTGAATACAGAGCTCTGCTCAGATCTTCACCTCAGCCTGCTGTGAAAAGACAGCTTATTTGGTACTGTAGCATGATCAAATTGAATTTTGCTTTCAGTCCCCTCTGCATAATGAAAATTATCTCTGGGGTTGCAGTTGTGGAGAACCCACTGCTTTTGAGATGACCAGGATACAACTCTTCATATTTAAGGCATTTGTCCCTGCTGAAATTGAGGTAATTTAGTTTGGTCCTGATATATTTTTTTGAGATTGAGAATGCTTATATTGTCATTGAAGTGAAAATCCAAAGCATGGAAAATACTCTTGGATTTCCTATTAGTTTGTTATGTGCCTAGGAACAGCTCATTTTTGTGATATAGTTATGAAGAACATTTTTGGTCAAATCTCTTTGACATCTGTGAGCACAAACTGCACAAAATTTAGCTGCTAATTTGTGAGGGGGAGGACAGAGGGAGGAGTCTCTTCTTACCTTCTCTGTGACATACTGACAGCGCTGGAGATCATGGTCTCCATCAGGCAGGATTTCTGGCTCCACAATGGGCACCAAGCCATTCTAGGAAACGAAAGACAGGGGATTGTTTAGGGTTATGGAAGTAAAACTGTTCTTCTTGTTTGCCCTGACTTTGGTGGTATTTGCCCTGACTTTGTGCTGCGCTGTCCTTCCTCCCTGTCTTTCCCAAACACTTCAGAGGGATTCTGGTTTTGAGCTACCTAGTGTGTTACCACAGGAACCAGGGAGAAGGGGCAGCAGAATCTCAGGAAAGGCTGCTGGAAGGGGAGGTACCTGCTGGCAGATGCTGGCATAGCGTGCCAATGTGTTGGCATTCTCCTGGATGGCAAGTTGAGAAGGTGTTGTGCTGGTGATCTTCAGCACTGCACGCCACTTGCCAAAGTCAGCACCATCTTTCTTGTACTGGGCACAGCGTTCAGCCAGCCCATCCAGCCCTGCAAAGGGAGAACAGTGCTTAAATGAAAGCTGCTCTTCAGCACACAGTTCCATGTAAAGTTGGTACTTCCGAAAGTACTTCCGAAAGTACCATGACTCCAGCCAAGGCTGTTATCTCAGGTGAGTCACCCTGTGGCTTTTGCTGCACAGGCCATAGCTTAGGTTCCTTAGATCTCTCCTTACCTTGGATGGTGGTTTCTCCATTTGTTCCTGCTAGGGGTGCTGTGCCTTTATCCAGCTGTGGAAGTCAGAAAAGCAGGAAGGGTTACAGAAAGGTGGGAGTTGGTCTAATTCTTACCTTCTTACTCATATCTATTTTGCCTTTGAAGGCTGACTTACTAAGGTCATAATGTGTGGACTCTAACATGCTCAGGATGCAAAGGAAGGAAATGTTGGAGCAAAGGGGAAGAAAAAGGAGTGAACTAGGTAGAACTAGGTAAGAAGAAGGGCAGTGTGTATGTAAATGCCTGCAAGAAATGGTTCAAGAACTCTGTCAGATGTGGAAAGAATAAGATTTAGGTTACTGCATGGAGAGACTTATTTGCAGTAAATGGTGAGTAGATGGGAGTTGGTCTATGAAAAGTTTCAGCATCTAGTGCAAATATGCCTCTAATTAGTTGCACAAAAGCAATACAGAGACTTTTAAAACCAAGGACAAAAATGAGGGGCGTGGGGCACAGGGGACAGTTTTTTCAGGAGAGAGTACAGCCTCAAATATAACTTTCTCTGGAAACAGGGTTTCTCTGAATTATGGTGCCAGCCCAGCACATACAGATACTCGCCTTAATTCCCACCACAATGCCTTTTTCCTTGATGAGTGCTGGGAATGGCTTTCCACTGCTGTCTTTCTGATAGAGGGTCTCATGGAAAAGGATCACTCCCCCAATGCTCTGGTTGATGGAAGTGTCTGAAGAGAAGAGGATCTCTCTAAAAGCTCGGCGGTTCTCCTCTGTGTTCTCCACATTAATCCGCTGCAGCCTGTTTCCCATGGTACCTAGTGAGGCGGACAAAGGCAAGACAAAGAGGTTCTAGGCTTGGCTGGCCTCCTGGTCCCAATAAGTAGTAATGAACTGGGGCTTCAGTTCAGAGCTTCCCTTCTCAACCCATAATTTGTAAGCTTTTGTTATAGTTGCCACCCTATCTGCCTGAATTGTTTCTGCAGACAACAGTTTCTAAGGGTTTTTCCTCTATTCCACTGATTTCAAATATGAAACAAAATTAAGGAAAAAACATCTTGCATACTGGTCACTGATTGATGTCCAGAACTCACCCACTGATTCATCTGCAGCTAGGATCCCCTTTCCTGAAGCCACAATCCGCTGAGCGGTGTCTGCAAGAGCTTTCTTCTGCTCTGGAGACAGTGCTGGGAACTGGTGGGTCATATTGATTTATCTGTGGGAAGAGAATTACTGTTACAAGTAATTACAAGAAATTCTGGGGACTGTGAACCTGTGGCACCCTCAGGTGTTTCCTGTGCAGGGCTCTTGGTGTTTGTTTGGTCCATGTTATTATAGGCAATATGACCAGAAATCCATTCGAGTTCTAGGCTTGGTGTGTCTCGAAAACTAGAAAGAATTGCAGAAGAAACATCCTACTACATCCTTCTAGAACCAAAGTGGGAACAACAATGCATTTTACCTGGATTTGCTCAGAAAATAAAGGAAGTCAGTCTGTCATAAAAACATGCACCAAGTGACAAGTAAGCAAATTGCTGACTCTGCAGACTTTTTTAGTTCCTGTCAGTAGAATGCCAGTTATCCCATTGCTTACCTTTACACATTTCCTAACACTGCTCCTCTTCTATTTCCTGCCTCTGTTGGCAGTATTTGCTGCTGTGTCTGGTTGGCTTTCCATCCCCAAACTTTTGCCTGGGTTTGTAATTCTCCTCCCTATGTCTGCTTTCAGAACTGTAGTGTATTGCTTCCTCTACAGAAGATATGGGGCCTTAGAAGAAATTACTTAGAATTCACTCCTCATTTCTATATTTTAGCTGTGGTATAGGGTTACCAGCTTTAACTGCCCAGCACCTGAAATCTGGGTTCTGTCTTGATACAACAGAATTCTTGGTCTTATTAAAGTTTGGGTTATATGGCATTAAATTACAGTTTCTCTGATAAATTGAATAATCCACGTTACTTTTCTGAGTTTATGGACTTATAAGTCTGAAACAGAAAAAACTCTTTCCCTTCAGTTTATCATATGTGATGGCTAAAACAACACCTGTGTTTTTATCAGTGGGTGGTAAATCCAGAAGGTAATTAATTAAAAAACCATAAAAGATGTCAAATATCACTTTTTCCTCCAAAAGAACAGGCCTCTGGACAGTGTTTGCATTTTCTATTCCCCAAATTTGCCCAGGAGAGGAGTGAGAACATGCCATTTCCCATTTCATCAGAGATAGCCAGAGAATATTTCTCCCTATATAAGCATATAGGCAGCCAAGTCAAACTTTTTATTTCCCTGCACATAGATGCTGTGTTGACAGGGAATCCTTATTTTTATCCTTCCTGCTGAAGGGCATAATGGGGAGAAACAACAAAGAGTCTGTCTGCTACTCATGATAGGGTACAGAGTTCTGTATAGCATGCCAAATGGTGCCAAAATTTTCTGGCAACAATGCCATCAGAATATGGTAACAGCTGTAAATTCACATCCCTGATTTTGTACTGGTAATGTTATCCTGCAAGATTCAAATGGCATTGTCTGCCAGTACAGAGCAGTCAGATGCAGTGTCCAGGTGTCTGCCTAACCCCTTTGTGAACTGAGACTGGAATATTTCACATGCAGCTCACCACAGAGTGAGTCACTTTAAGCTTAGAGGGAAGATGAAGGAGTGCAGGATAAAGACCTAGTCAAATTAGGGAGACTTCCCTGCTTTTCGAGGGATGAAATGCCTTCTTGCTCTGGTCCTGTTGAAACAGGTTTAGCTGAACCCTCTCTCCATATGCCAGCCTGTGGCCAGAACTCTGGGAACCATCCTTCTACTGTGGTGATCATAGTTCCATCACTCCCAGCTCTGGGCCTTTTCAGCTCAATCAGAAGAATTTGAAAATCTATGGTTAATGCTGCATAGTTACTTAAGTTCACTTACAGCTATCCTTACCTCTCACCTGTTTTCTGTGTTGGATACGTCTTAAAAAGAGGAAACTGGCTTGTTATTATGATTACTGTAATAATAGTTTGGTGATGAGCACCTCAGTTAAAACCACACTAGTGTTAAATAAGTCATTATGTAAAATTATAAGGAATCACTCCAGTAGTTCAGACTCTCTGTGGAGAAGACTGGAAAATTGTGCTCTGGCAAGAATATGATCTTGTCCAAGGTCAAAGCTAATGAATTGCTAAATCAGGGGTAGGATTTTAGAGTTGCAGTTTGGAGTTGTGTTACAGCACCAGGATGTGTGTCCAGGTAACCTGGAATCCAGCTGGCTGGACTGTAAGATCGCCGGTTGCACCAGTCATGTTATGATGGGTACGCTTTCTTTCCAGCAATACAATAAACAATGAGACTAATGTCTGCTCTATCTTACTTGTTCCCAGTGTTCACCTAAAGATAACAAGGAGACACTTATCACTCAAAACCAGTCTGCAAAGCACATTTTCAAAATACAGAAATATGAGTTTCAATGAATAATGCTGTTCCAAGTGAGTACTCTGAGAGACTGAAACAACAAAATATAGTTTCAGAGTGATGGAGTGGAAGACAGTAAATTAGTTCCAGTTTCTATGCAATTATCTCATTGAGTGTGAAGGAGCAAGTGAACATTTGCCCAAGGTCTCCTCAAAATTATCTTTAAGGCCATGGTGAGAGGTTCCCAGCTACTCTGCTGAGCTACCGGGAGGAATAAAAGGCACAGTGTTTCTAGCTGAAGTGGTGAAGAAATGAGGGCAAAAGAACAATTGTAAACCCTATAATAGCTCAAAAGTGCAGAATGTTCTAGTACTCTCGATTTAGGATTTTATTTTTCTATGATTCTTTCATAAGAATGATAATTTCTTAGAATCTTCATGTCTGTATTCAGAAAGGGTGTCTCTGCTGCAAGGTTATGCTCTGGGCAGGCGAGCAGGCAGAAGAGGAGTGGAGAAGCCTTCCACTTCAGTAACATTTCACACAGCCGCCTTGTAAAGAATAAGCTCCTAGCACATCCATAGTAGCATTAATGCCCCCTTTTAAAGAGCTGGATATGTCACCTCACAGGTCCTGAGAAAAAACAGTTGTGCCCAGAACTGCACAGCTCATTTCAGTCTTCCAAGAACAGAGTCTATTTCTCTTAGTCTGATTTATCTGTTTCAATTGACAACTTTTCCATGAAGAAAAGAGTTCTAATGAATTGTGATCTCAGTAACAGTGACTGGGAGTTGTCCCACCACTAAGGTGTTTCAAGAAGCTTTGTTTTTATTTACCCACTTTGGGCTGTGGGCTAAGTGCCATAGGCTCCAGTGATTTCATATTGTATGACTACAATGCATTTTCTTTGTAGTATCTGCTTTTTTGTTGTTGTTGTTTTTCTTTTTAAGTAGAATAATAATTAAAAAAAACCTAAAAAAACCCCTCAAAAATAATAAAACTGCAAACCACCCCCACTCCCCACCCAGCTTTGTAGCTACCTGGAGTGCTTATCAGGCTTCAACAGTTCCTTAAGCTAACAAATTTCTTTGTTCAGCTCCCAGCCTGTGGCCAGCAGGAGGTGGGGGTGTGGGAACAGGGGACAGCACAGTTCTAAGAGTAAATATTTAATGTTGAAATCTTGAGGTTTTCTCAGCTACCATAAAGAAAGAAGGGCTGAAGGGAAATGCATGATAGCACAAGCGCTTGATCCTGTTAATATTAATAGTGAGAACCAAAGTGCAGAGTCAAGATGAATAGCGGAAGGAACAATGTTACATTTTGCTTCCAATTATCTTAGAAACTTCAATACATCACTGCCATCTTTTCTTTCCAAGAACTTCATGTGTCATCTTCTAATATTACATTAAAAAAAAAAAAAAAATCTCACCTGAGTCCCTGTTTGCAGATGGGAAAAGACTGCATCAGAATTTCTAAGTTTTTCTCTTAGGTCTCTTCACTGCCTTCTTTTATAAAATTGGTTCCAAAAGTGCAGGACCAAAGTTTTAAATTACAGCTTGTATCCCATACATGTAGTTTTTTCCAATTCAATTACTAGTAAGCACAGCCTTTCAGCACCATCTCTGACAGTCAGCAATACAAACCCCGCACACAAGAAATTTGATTCCTAAGAATGGGATTTGAAGAAGAAGCAGCTGAATATAAAAACAGATAAATACAGTTGGTAGGGACAATGAAAAGTATTGAAAAATTAAGCTATTGCACGTTGGCCTGATTGAATTTACTTCTCTTTTATATCTGTATGCTTAGAGAAGGCAGATACATAATGACTTAGGCACCTTATGGTTTCACTGCAGCAGGTATCTGTGATTACTGACCTCACTTCTCTGTGGAGCTCTATTGAAAAGCTGTTTCTAAGGAAGTCTGGTTCCTTGGGTGTGGGAAAGACAGATGAGTATGAACAGCTGGGCAAGCCTGGTCCCATCCTGCTGACAGAGCATGTTCTTATCTAGGTAGCAGAAGACACACAGCTAGCAGGACTACTTGATATGTCTGATTAATGGGCAGCCATCCAGAGGAGCCTGGATGTTGTGGTGGGAAGAGGCCAACAGGAGCACCATGCAGTCTGGCCAAGACAAATACACAGACATTGCCTGGGGTGCAGAACCCTGGCAGCCATTCCCCCAGGACTAGTGGGATGAGGGAACAGCTCTTTCGGGATGGCCTAAGGCCCTGTAAGGCTGCAAGCTGAACAGGAGCCAGCAGCATGGGCCCATGCATGTTGTGTGAACAGGGGTCCAGCCTGGAGAGGCAGGGGAAGAGGTGGGTTATCCCCCTTTGCTCAGCACTCTGTAGTTATCATCTGGGTACTGCATCCAGTGTTGGGCCCCTGCAGTATAGGAAAAACACTGGTAGATTGAAGTGAGTTAGTTCAACAGATTCCACTGAGGTCAGTGGCTACAGCACTTGCTCTGTGAGAAGTCTGCAGAGCTGGGTCTAGTTCAGCCTCAAGCAGCAATGGCTTCAGAGGCACCTCTCAGCAGTCCTCAGTAGCTACAGAATGTGATCGAAGAGGCAGAACTTGGCTTTTCACAGTGGCTGTGATGGGACAGTTACAGACAACAGGCACAAGCTGAAACTAAGGAGATTCAGACTGGATATGAAGAATTTTTTTCACTGTTAGGACAGCCACGCAATGTAACAGATTGACAAAAAAGGGTGTAGTGTCTCCATCCTTGGAGGTTGCCAAGACCCACCTGAATAAAGCACTGAGCACCTCGGTCTGACCTCATGTCTAACTCTGCTTTGGGCAAAGGGCAGTTGGACTACAAACCTCCTGTGCCCCTTTTAGCCTGAATTACCCCATGACCCTCTGTGAGTACTTGTTTGAAGGAGTCAAAGTGGAAGTGGTGCCTCTGGTAGATCTGAAGGAGCTCTCAGGAAAGAACAGAATGTTTCTCCCATCACCTTTGCACTGAGATGAAGTTTTTGGGTTGACAAAATGTTTCATTCCTGGATTCTAAAAAGTCTCAAGGGTATGGAACAAAAAGAAACACTCAGACTTCTGTCGCCTAGAAAAAGGGCCAGATGTTTTTGATTGACCTGCTAATGTCACCATCTCCATAGGTCCTTTGGGGTATATATAATTGTAAATTGCTTGGTTGTTTTTTGCTCTCTGATTGTTTTTACCCTTCTCCTGTTCTGTCTAGAGACCTTGATTCAACATCCTGTCCCAGGTGGAACTGCAGATCTGAAGTGCCCTGTGCTGATTCTCTTGTTAGCCTCAGAGCTGTACTCAAGCCCTGAGCAAATGTATCCCTATTTCATTTCCCTAGCAACCATGAAAGGAGGTTATGTTCAGAGACCTGTCCTCTGCAGTAGTGCAGAGCATTCAGAATGGCTAAATTTGGCTGAGGTGGCAAGAAGATGGTTGGTTAGAAGCAAGTATTAGGGAGAAGCTACTTCTCTTTCAGCCCTGGACTTTTCTCAGAGAATGAGAAATTCTCTGCATGAGAATTCAAGTCTTGTATTTCCAGCAGGGGAGGCTGGAGGAAGCAGTGGTGAGAGTCTCACTCTAAATAGTTTTGGGTAAGCACATGTGATAGTTGAGTAAGTGATAGAGGATCACTGACTCGGTGAGGATTTGAGTTGATCAAGCAATTTCCTGAAACTGGCTGTTCATGGCTTGAAAGGTTACAGACTACAGATGCAAGAACACGCTTTGTTTTCCTGCACTGCAGACCTTATACTCCCTAGCCAAATAATCTTACCCATACCTCTGCACTAATGCTTCAGAAGAAGCTGCACAACAAACATACATAATTGCAATTCTGTCAGCACTGATATCTGTCAGGACCAGCTACCTTCTCCAGTCATTCTCTGTTCTCTTTGCAAAACAGAAATTGAAAAGCAAAAAAACATGAAACAAAGTGACAGCAAACAATGCAGGTATGTTATTGCTCTAGTCCCCTTAGGCAGAGGATTCGCTCCAGGAGTTCCGATTGACTAAGCTAAGTTAGAAAGCCAGTGTTGGCAGCAAATGGATCGCTTTAGAAGACCACTGCAGAATGGCTGAGTGCTTATTTCTCACAAGCTGTTCCTGAAACAAAAAAATTAAACAAAACAAAAAACAACTTTCCAAGCCCACTGTAGATAAACACACCAGGTCTCAGCTGCTAATATATGCACCAGCTTTACAGTTTAGAAATTAAATTATTATACTTACTATTTTGTGGGCAGTGTCTATGCTGCAACAAACTCTTCTGGTGAGGTGTTTGCAGGCAAAGAGACACGATCCTTCTAACCACTAACTTTTATAAAATTCTTGGTGGGGCTCTTTTTTTTTTTTTTTTTTTCCCCTCCCCTTGTCCCTTCCCCTTCCCCCCCCCGCCCCCGTCCTTCATTGTCCCTCCTCCCCTGCAAGCTGTCTGGAGAGGTGTCACTGCTCAAGGTCAGTCATTGGCTACCAGACCACCACCACTACACACCTCCAATGGGAGCTGGTCATGCTCCGGGTGCTCTTCCCCCTTCCTTTTCCCTGTATATATATAAGGCAATTCATGCAGTAAAAATGAGATTTTTCCAGTTATTTCAAGTTATTCCTCCTCTTTCTAAAAGATACCAAAAAGAAATACGAGAGAAACCATCGAAATTGCTTACAGGTATCTTAGGCACAACTTTATCATTTGGGGTTAGATCTTCTGAAAGCTTATACTTAGGAAACTCCAGGAAGAAAGAGCAGACAACAAAATGCAGAAACAATGCAGCAGATCCTTAACTGGCACGAGTTGGTACCATTTCAGTGGCTTCCTAAGTGTTATACTGCTTTTCCTCATGGGAAAATCTAGCATGGAAGCACGTTTTCCTTTTCCAGCTGGTATATGGAAAGACCAAATGTGATGCTACAGTATCTGGTTTAATGAAAGAGCAAGTTCTGATGTCCTGTAACACAATGTACCTGTGAAATTAATGGTTGTCCAACCAAACTTGCACACAATGAGATGGACAGCTGCAAGCCAAATTTTCCCCCCAAATCCCACTGAGATGCCTATCCATACTGCAGTGACATGAAAACTTCTCTGTTACTTCACAGAATTTTTCAGCGAAAAATACTGATGCTCTATAAATGTTATGTTAGCACTTCAGTTTATATGAATCCACACTACAACCATTCACCAAGTCCAGGCCTACAGACTTGATTATTTGCTTTGTTTTCTTTCTCCCCACCCTGCAGGCTGGTACTCCTCGAGGGAAGTGTAGCACAAGGACTGTTGGACAAACTTCATACCCTCAGGAACAACAACCTCTGCAACCTTGGACGTTGGCACATTTTTACCACATAGACCCAGTGTTTGCCTGAGGAATGACGTAGTTTCTCCATCTGTTTGACTCCTGCATTGACCCTTTGGCCTTTACATGGACAGGTGGGACACCCTATTTCTCCTCTCTCCACAACGCTGTCTTCCTTAGGGCACTTTCTCCTTGAGCCTCTCCAGCGCAGCTGCATGCCAAGGTCAGTGCTTGTAGGAAACCTTAGGAACCTGCCAGCCTGACAGTCAGCAGAGAAACCTCTGAAAGAGCTGACAGTGCAGTCCAGTCAAAGACCCTGTGCTTGTGTTCCTCTGTTTTCTTTCATGTTGCCCTTCCTGATCCATTCTTTTTTTGCTGAAGGAAGCTGTGGCACATTACGTGGTCATAAAGCCTTCCCTGCTTTACTGTGTTTTCTTTACATTCCACTTCTCCCATCCTCGCAGAAAGACAAACACCACGGTGTATTAAAGTTTCTCCACCGTAACAGAGACATCTAATAGAGATTACAAATACTTTAATATAAATACCTTCTCAAAGGTACCCTCTTGAGACAAAGAAGGTGCCATAATAGTGGTTTTATTTTCAGAGTCAGAGTTTGAGTCCTGTTGTTCCTGGTTTGACTAGAAGCTGATACAGGAAGGAAGTTCTTGGAAGTGTTTTATTCCCAGTCTCATCTGCAATATGGTCTCATAGACTATTAGAGAAAATCTATGGGAGTCTTCTTGGGAAAAAAAACACAATGTCAGATATTTAGATACAGTTTAAATAATGCCCTGCAGCCCACCTTACATTTTCAACTCTTTCAGAAGTATATAAATTTATTTCCCAATGGATAATTGCTGGTGTGTGCTTTTCCAAGCCTTCTAACCCTTTGATCCAGCACTCCAAGCATAGGATTACAGGTCCTCACAGAGATTTTGGGGAGATAAAAAGGTGAATGGACAAGATGCCTATTTTTTTCATTTAATTTGGGAATGAGAGCCTTTTCAGTTCAGAAAATGGAATGAAAGAATTTTAGTACATGATGTCACGTAAGATATTAGTATGCAGACCCATTACACTGACCATACTGTACAGAAATTACCGGGATATTAAAATTACACTGGAAAAGCGTGCATACTTCTGTCACACATAATCATACTTTGAGGTTACTTGTGCCTCTTAAAATGAGGTTATAGTAGTATAGTTTGTTAAATAATAATAAGAGGAAAATCTTGCCTCATGAGTGGTATGCAGTATACTTGTATTTACCAAACAATTAACCCGGCCCATAAAAAGTACCAAATCACTGCCTGCACCAACTATTCCATGGCAAAAGTGATGTATTATTCAATCTGTAATTCTGTTTTGTGGAGGTCGGGTTTGAACTCAGACCTGGAAACTCTCACACCTTTCCAGTGACCATGAAGGCAGGCGTCCCAGTGGGAGTTCAATTTCAGAGGTAAAACCATCTCTTGTCTGCATCCCTGGGGTTCCTCATCCCCTCTGCCTCTGGCATGGGAAAGAGGACATAGGACAAAGATCCCAGTCAAGGATAAGGATAGGGTGAACAAGAAGGGAGGTCAGCTGCACTGAAGAACAACTATTCTCAGTTTTTTGTATTTTTAAAAATGGTTATGCAGACTATTGCAGTGAATGCTGACACATGTTTTTAGTGGAGTATAATAATTTATTAGAGAAAGGATTACTAGGTGATTTTTGGATGTCTTGAGAATTGATTGCTTAAATATATATCTAACAAAATACAGTGACCAGGGATTTTCTGCATAGATTATGGATTTTTTATGTGTTCATGAGAGAGCTGATATAAAAAGTCTTGCAATATAAAAAGATAAAATATAAAAAGTTTATACCTGTGTTTGAAACATCACTGCAAACAAAATGCATAACTAGTTACAGAGCTTAAATGTTCGTTGTTGTGCCTTTTATAGCATAGAAACAGAAAGTGGTAGTCAGCTATAAAAGAGATTGCTTAGGTTAAAACACAAGAAATGTATCACAACATAAGTGAATTTTCTATTTTAATGGCTTGGAGATTTTGCTGGTGTCAACTTTTTCATCTCAAATTCCCATACAAAAAGTTGACAGAAGTATGCATTTAAAATATTAAGGAGCATTGAAAGCTGTATTCACGTGGCATGGGTTATTACTTAGGTCTTAATTTGTGGATTTGTGGGTTTACTTTTTGGAATTTGACAATGATATACTGAATTTTTGTAGCAGAAGTTAATTTAATTGCTGTCCTTGTTATATCCAGCCTTGATGTCAAAGGATCTGACAGCTGTGCTTTTAAGTTTTAGGTGAAATCTTGCTGGATAAAACAGACTAAAATCAACAGAAAGCCTGTTTCAAAGACAACAGATAAAAGTATTTCAACTGCTTATGGTTTTCCAGATTGTCATTTTGTCTGTTTTTAGCAATATAATTCTGATAATGTTTAGCCTTTAACTACTCAAATGAAGCATTTTAAATTTAAAAAAAAAAAAAAAAAAAAAAAAAAGTAAATGAGAAGAGAGATAAATTATAGTACACCTCAGGAAGAATGATGAAAAAGAAATGGATGAAGCAACTTCAGAGATTATATGGTCACCACAAGAAAAATTACAAACACACAGCTTCTCTCTGCATTTAAGTAAATTAAGTACTACTTTTGGATGTGGTCAGATCTGTAAAGTGGATTGAAATGGAATGGAAAAAACCACTGGGAGTTGGAACAATGTCCAAGAATAATATGCATCCACATGAAAAACACCTGGCTCTGTTGCCCCATGAGGCTGCTGCCTGCGTGATGGGGTTAAAGTCTAATCTGAGCAGGCTCAAGCAGAGTGGAGTCATCCTCCTACCCACCTCTCCACACCGTGCTGGATGTTTCCTGTTTTCTGTACTCTGCAGTCTTGCTTAATGTTCTCAAAGTCCAGCTTGTTCATCCCTATCTAATCAGAGGTATTATTTATTTAGTGGTTTGTTTTCCCCAGTCATCTACAGCCCTCACCCCCAACACAGAGAGTCTGGTTGTTTAACTCCACTGAAAGAAACACCCCTGTATTTTTGGCTCCACAGCAGAGTCTGCAGAGAAGTACATTGAGGCGGGCTAGGAGGTGTTGGGCAGAACAGACTCAGACCACCAAGGAAATTGCACAAGGAAGGATTTGCTTTGTTCTGCATTCTGTGCCACTTAAAGCTGGGCTACAACAAACATCATGACTTGGAATGAAAAACAGGCAAGCATGCAACACTGTTGTTATCAAAACACAGATCTTTGCACTAATTTCAGTAGTGGATATAGCAAACAAGGATACAACTTTAAATCGAGCTGCCTGTGGCAACTTTCCTTGGCTGTGAGAAACAGCTGTAACAGGACATGAAGGTAAATGCTGTAATAACACTGGCCTCTGTGCCTTTTTGTTGACATTTTGTATTTAAATAAAGCAAGAAGGCAACCACCTGGCTTCTGTAAAGGGAGACATTTAGCTGTTTATTACCTGTTTATCTGAGCAGCTCAAGGTCCCCCAAAAAAGCACAATTAGGTGCTGCATGTTAATATTTGCATTAAGTTTGCAAAATACAAACAATAGATACCTGAACTGGACCACCTTGCTAAAAAGGCCATTTGTAGATGTGGTTTCTGCCCAGGAACCCTGGACACCAAGGCAGAAATTCTAAGAGAAAGTGGGCACAGCTGCCCAGAAGCTTACAAACAGAAAAAATAAAATGTAACTCTTCATCAACATTAAAAAGCACTGCCATTCCACATCTGGGAAAGTGGCATTCCTGGCTTGCCATGAAGAACAAAGTCAGGGGAAGGGACACTGATGTTGCTGACCCTGCATATCAGCCATGCATATAGGTGCATGGCTGATAAACTGGCTGACGGGGTGGATTCTGCCAAAGCTGTCAGGACAGATAATCAATGGAAATGAAGTTACTCCAGAACAGAGACATGCAGTGAAGAAGCACAGACCACAGAACTCCTCCTTTTCCATGCATTTTTGGCAGGTGTATGTTTTACTGAAGATTATTCAGTCACATGTTTGGCCCTGCCTTCTGCCCAATTTGGATATGATGTCTGTAAAGCTGGTGTGGAAATACACAAAATGAGACCCTGACTTTGGGAGAGAAACTGCCAATGCTTTTGTAACTACAACTGTCTCTCACAGAAAATGACCTTTTTTATTTTATGAAATATGTACCCTCTCTACACAAAAGTAAGCCAAAGTTAAATTCCACCACTCAGAGCTTGATTTTACCTCAGGTTCCTGTAAAAATGCCTCAAGTTTGATTGGAGAAGGGCCTGAGAAACCTGGTCTAATAAGACCTGCTTTGAGTGGGGTTGGATCAAAATTATAACATCTGTGCCAAAGCATGAACATGGGAGTATCTTTCTTTGTCAAATACGGTAAGGAAAGAAGGATCTGCCAGTCAGGAAAACAAACAGTGGGACACAAAAGAAGCGACTGTTAACAGGGGTTTTATAGAAAGGTGGTTTATTTTGTAGAAAGTTTGCTTGTAAATAACTTCATTTAAAAAAAAAATCAGTTCAGCCTGTATCCAGATAAACTGCTGCTGACATACCCAACCTGGTGTTGGGTAACAGCTCCTCACCACAGGAAGGAAGGTTTTTATCTCTCCAAATGAAGTACCTTCTCACTAAGACATTGATGCCTACTGGAGTTAGAAAATCCTCTCAGGCTTCTAATCTAGTAGAGACCTGTCAGTTTATGCCCTGCGTTCTGCTGGCATCATGCTTATACTGGACAAGCTTTGGAAACAAATGTAGTTTTTGTTTAAGTTAATACCTCCCTCTGAATTGTCTTGGACAATAAAGCCTTGGGTCCTGCTGATGGCCCATCAAGAAAGACTCCTCTTGTGCAAGCAGCAGCTGCTAATTGAAGAATAGTCTCCAAACTATTCGTTGGGAATGAACCAACACCCAAGGAAATCCATATTGCTTGTTTCAAAAATAGTCACTAAGTTTGTTTTAAAGTGAAAGAAACCATGCTGTTAAGGCTCTTAATTTCAAGGAGCTAGTAATGTGCTTTAGACTTCAATAGACTGAGATGGGGCAACTCAGCTCCATCTTTTCTCCCCTTGGAGAAAAGAGGGGGAAAAGTTTTTGGGGTGTTTCAAACTGCATTTTTAGCTTAAACTGCAGAACAAAAGCCAACAGGAATTAATTCAGGGTAGCCTCCCTTTCTCTGTTCTGAGGGTGCTATGCACTTCTCTGACTTCTAATTTCTAGTAAAACATGCAGCACAGAAAAGAGAAACAAGACTCAATCTGCTTGTGGAAGATCAGAAGGCAGCAGCAGGAGCCCTTTCCTGGGATGCCGCATTGGCAGGGTGGGCAGTGCGCAAGTACCCGAGTAACTCAGAACAGCTCCCTGCAGGCTCAGCAAAGCAGCACCTCTGTTGCAAAGGTGAGTTGTGCACTTTAGAAAATTGTCCCAGAAGGACATAAAGAATTTATTAACCTGCTTCTTGCACAAAGGAGTTTGCTCTCAGCTCATTTATCTGAAACTCTCACACTGGCAAGTTCAAGCCCTGGGCCCTGTGCAAATAGTTTGGTCTCACAGTCAAATTCTGCCACCTCATATGCCATGAAAATTGTCTTCTAGTTTAGAAGGGATGCCTCAAATTCATGTTCTTAATGTTCAGCTACGAGGCTCAGTGAAATTATTGACTTCTCCTGGACTTTTGAAACGTCAAATTAAGTACTACTGGACAAACAGGAAAATAACTTTGAGACAAATGGATAAATCATTTCCCCACATCAAAACATTCATTAACTGGATACACTTT